>JAPCYS010003916.1:0-24616 GCA_028641055.1 Alopecurus myosuroides
TGAGTGATAACTTGCCTGCAAACCCAGTAGCCTGGTACTGAGCTAACTCCTTAGAAGGGATGTCGTAAGTATCGTCGGTCTCAACGTCGTCGTGTATCCGAGAAGAAGCAAACAAACAACACAAAGAGACAAACAATCAATATCATGGCATAGTGCACAAACATGGGATGATGCATGACCATTTAATTGATGCAACAAAATAAACTAGTTGACAACATAGCAACATGATTAAATGGACCCACATGCAATTGGATTGCATATGGAAAGCCCATGAATTTAAGTTGAAACATTTGTTTTACAACTAACCAATAGGTGAAAGTGGATTAGCATGATGCATGGATGAGGAAAACAGCAAAATAACAACAAATAGAACCAATTGGAAATAAGGTTTAACAAGTTTAGGAATTCATTTGTTAAGTTATGAAATTTTGGTTCCTTAAGGGTGTCACACAAGCATTTGTTGTTTTCACCAATTCTAATGGTTCAAAATAGATAACAAAGTTCATATTTGAAAAGAACACCAAATTTTAGGTGGATTACATGTTTCACTTGTTGAAAAAGGATTTCAAATAAATTATTTATGAATTTAACAATCTTATATGATTTAAACAAGGTTTAAATTATTTAACCAATTTTAATTATTCAAAACATGAAACAAAATTTATATTTGGAAAGGTGGTTTAATTTGGCATGGAAAACATATTTCATTTGTTGAAATTGGATTTAAAAGGAGCAAGTTATTATTTTGGCAATTTTAAATGCAATAATTAAGAAACAGTTGTTTTCAGCAATTTAAATTATTCAAAACAGCAAACAAAGTTGATATTTGGAAAGTTCATGAAAAGTTGATTGGAAAACATATTTAGTTTGTGGAATTTGGAATTTTTATTCCCAAGTTATGAATTTTGCAATTTTAAGTGAATTTGACAAGTTTTCAAATATTGCACCAATTTAAAATATTCAAAACAGTAAACAAATTTTATATTTGGATAGAACATTTAATTTGGGACAGAAAACATATTTAAAAAGTTAAAATTGGAGTTGGGATGAATTTCTTATGCAATTTACAAAATTGGGTGCAAATCTGCCATTTTTATGAATCTAGGGACTTGGAAAAATATTTGCAGGGGCTATAAATAATGTTACAGGGGCTTAGTTGTGATTCCTGGTAAAGTTCTGTGACAAAACAAGCAGATAAAAAAAAGTTGTTTTAATTCTGTGGGAGGGGGGATTCGATCCCCCCACCTCCTGGGCGCTCAAGGAACAGCAAACCAGATGGGCTAGCTGCTGCTGTGTTGACAGTAAGGGGGCTGCGGGGGGCTTAAGCTTCAGATACTGCACGGAATTTTAATTGGAAAAAAGAACAGAGAAAAGGGTGGGGATGGGGAGTCGAACCCACGATCTGTTGGCTCCCTGCGCGCGCTGCTGCCAGTGCGGCTGGATGCGGTTTTGTGATAGGATAGCAGGACGGGGGTATAAAAGGTGTGGCTGTCGGGCTGTTTCTGAATTGCACGTAACCTTGCAGGCTGCTGTTTCTGTACCTCGACAGGAAGATGGCCAGCGACTGCAGCGGCGATGTGCTCGCGGCCTGAGGACGCCGGATGGCCGTGGTGCGGTGCATGAGGGAGGAGGAGGGAGGCGAGTAGAGGGAGGAGAGGGAGGAGGTCGATGGGGCGGCCTCACCTTGGGCGATCGGGAGCAGGTCGGCAGGGAGCAGCATGGCGATGCAGCAGGTACAGAGGGCGGCGGAAGGAGGCGACGGCGGCGGGGACTCAGGCCCTCCCGGCCCAAGCCGAGGGGGGGCGAAGGGAGATGGAACCATGGGGGTTCCATTCCCATGCTTGGCCCGGCCGGAGGAGGTCCGGAGCTCCGGCGATCGCCGGTGGAAAAGGAGGCTAAATTCGGTTCAGTTAGGTGGAGTTACAGAGAAAAAAAGAGAGCAGAGGGAAGGGAGGAAGAAGAGATGGCGGCTGGGGCTAGGGTTAGGGCTAGGCTAGGGTTTTCTCCACGGATTGGGGATAGATATATAGGAGGGGGAGGGAGAATCGGGTGGAGGAGGTGACAGCGCAGGTCGCTGTCCATGGAGGACGTCACCTGCGTACGGAGGAAGGGGATGAAGGGGTACGGGCCACGGTTTTGGTGGCTGGGCTGCGTTCTACCCCCCTTGAACCGTTTTGTTCTTCTTATTTTTCATTTTTCTGTTTTTTTTGTAGCAAAGAAAATGGAAGAGATAGATAGGTTTAGAGTTGCAAAAAATTGGGAAAAAATTACTGTGAGTTAATTAGGTCAAGGCCTACCAAATGTCAACTTTGGTTTTTCAAAAACATGTGAATTTTGGTGTTGTTTGGAATTAGCTCAAATTTAGGGTATTTTGTTATTAAATAAAATAATATTGAAAACAAAGGTTTTAATAGGGTGAACCCTATGTTAAATATAACCAAATGGAGTTGATTTGTTTTGATATCATCATAATTCAAAGTGATTCTGTTTTAGTGCTTTGATTTGAATTTTAAAGGTGCTTTTGGAATTTAAATGATTGATTAAAACCAACAATTTAATAAAAGATCAACATGGCATAAAATGGAACAAATTGGTTGTTTTCATTTGTGATTTTTATTTCAAAGGTTGTAACAGAATAAGTATGAAAACAAAGCATTTGAAATTGTTTGATTTTCATTGTGAAAACAATTAAGAACAGATGCAAAACAAATGGTAAACAAGGCAAACAAAGGAAATAAATATGATGCCATGATGCAATACTCTAATAAACAAGAAATCAAACATTCTAAATGGTAGGTTTTCATACTTGGGCTGTTACACTTCCCCACCGCCCTCCACCTCCACTGCCTCCCCACCGCCCTCCACCTCCACCTCCCGCCTCCGGCCGCCACTGCCTCCCCACCGCCGTGCGCCGCCCTTCCATCCCCACCTCCACCTCCACTGCATCCCCACCGCCGTGCGCCGCCCTCCCCTCCCCACCTCCACCTCCACTGCCTACCCACCGCGTCCACCACCGCCCTCCCCGTCGTGCTTGCTGTCGCCCGCGCCGCCACTTCCTCCCCACCTCCACCTCCACCTTCCGCCTCCGGCCACCGCACCTCCACCTCCACCTCCCGCCTTCGGCCACCGCCCCTGCTGCCGCGCGCCCATCGAGCCCCCATCTAGCCCCCCCGCCGCTGCTCTCTGTAAGTATTAACAGAGGCAATTTTTTTCTATTTTAATTAGTTGCTTATTAGATAGATTAGAAATACTTAGAGATAAATTAGAAATAGAAATAGTAATAGAAATAGGAAAATTAGAGAATAGAAATAATAAAATAGAAATTTGAAAATTTTGAAATAGAAATAGGAAAATTTGGAGATAAATTTTATTTTTTCTGCTATTTTCAATTAGGTAGAAAAATTAGAGTACTCCCTCTGATCCATATTAATGGTCGCTAAATCGGATGTATCTAGACATATTTTAGTGCTAGATACATCCGATTTAGCGACCATTAATATGGATCGGAGGGAGTAACAGAAATAGAAAACAAAATAGGGATAGAAAATTAGAGAAAACAAGAATTAGGAAATAGAAATGGAACTTTTTAGAGACCCCGGCCCCGATTAATTTCACCGCATAGGCGAGCAATTGCCGAGCATGCCGTAGAGGTAGGGGCCGGGCACGAAAGCTCGGTAGAGGTGCCGCTCCCCCTCGGTGGGCGACGGCGTGGACCGTGTTAGGGTTTCGAGCACCATAGATGTAGATGACGAGGAAGCGATGATGTAGGCGGCGAGGCGGCGATGCCGGCGATGGCGTTACCCCCCGGGAAAAAACACGAGTGGTAGTTTATCCGTGATGATGCTATCTAGTGAAATATTCGTGTTGTCATACAAATGTTCTTACATATGGTGTTTCTGTGTTTTTCAGATGGACTAGGTCTCGCCATCCACCAGCGTAGGCACCGCGTGCTCCAGTGCGCGTCCCCGAGCTTCTCCTTCCTTGCTTCTCCACCGTCTTCGCTTTCGCCCTGTGTGGTCGAGGTGAGCTAGAATTCCCTGTCCTCCGCCCTTCCTCCCCTTGCTCTGCCCCAGCCTTCGAGCCGATGCCACGTTTATTTTAATGCATAGTCGCGTAACCCTAGGCGTCTCCCGTCCGGAAGGGTTACAAATTTATAAATATGCAGGATTGTCCGTCTCTGCATATTTATAACCGCAACTCCTCCGGATTGTCCACGTTTTTGGACAGCCCGAGTATGTGTAGATTGAGTCGCGTTTCAAGTTCTATCCCATCCTGAGACGGAATTTCGACAGTACCTCCCTGTTGTTCTTCGGATGCACACCCTCTCGGCTTGATAAGCTCAAGACGTGTATTCTGAAGAACAACCGAGAGGTGCTGCCGAAATTCCGTCTCGGGTCGGGGTAGAACATGGAACACGACTCAATCTGCACATACTCGGGTGGGATTAGGCCCCTACCTATTAGAACTGTAGGTGAACCCTTGCATGCTTTGAAACATAAAATTTGTCCGTAATTAAATTGACGATATTGAATAATTTTATTATTACTTGCTTCATATTACTTGGCGACATCGTAATAGATGTCAACCAAAAGAGCCGAGGAAGATGACTGATCGTGCTGACCGTGAGTGGATGTACATTGGCCGCGAAAGTGCAACCAAGATTAGTCCTCACTGGTTTCGTAAGGTGGATGGATTCTTGAATCAAGCGTTTGCCGAGGGGAAATCTACTGCTTGGTGTCCGTGCAGTAAATGTACGAACAACAGAATAAAAGTTAGGGATTCAATTGGAATAGACCCCGTTAAATTTGGTTTTGTGGAGAACTACTATGTGTGGACGTACCATGGTGAGCAGGACAGTGTCATAGTGGAGGCGGCGGGAGAAGATGAGTCTGAGTCCGAGGACGACCGTGATAACGGGTTGTTAGGAGACATGGTAAATGACTTCCGTGATGCACAAGTGGAAGAAGAGGAGCCAGAGGGTGCCGCGAAGGCTTTCTATGATATGTTAGAGTCCTCGGCTGCGCCTCTTCTCGCCCACACGGAATACAAGCAGCTGCAGGCCATCGGTGATATTATGGCTATCAAGGCCCGGTATAACCTTCCTCGAGACTGCTTTGATGACATTATGACTGTCGTTGGTCGCTGGCTCCCTGAAGTTCACATTCTGCCTTCGAGCTTCTACGGTCGAAGAAAATCCTCCGTGCACTTAACATGCCATACGAGCAGATCCATGCCTGTCCGGAGGGATGCGTCCTATTTAGGAAAGAACACGAGCACTCCGGCTACTGACCCAAGTGCGGGTCCTCAAGGTATGTGGAGGTAGACCCGGGTAATGGTCAGAAGAGGCAGAGCGCTGTCCCCGCCAGCATCCTTAGGTATCTTCCAGTCGTACCAAGGATTCAGCGACTTTTCATGGACAAGGACACTGCGAAAATGATGACATGGCACAAAGATGGGAAAAGATTTAAGGAAGACGCAAGCAAGAGGAAGATGATGGTACATCCGTCGGACGGTCAAGCATGAAAGAATTTCGACAACAAACACCGTGTGGAAGCAGCCGAGGCTCGGAATGTGCGAATTGCCATGTCGACCGATGGGTTCAATCCGTATGGTATGACGGCTGCCTCATACAATTGCTGGCCCGTGTTTGTTATCCCGCTGAATCTCCCACCCGGCTCCATTATGCAACGCAAGTACATGTTCCTGTCGTTGATAATTCCGGGGCCCAACTACCCGGGAAAAAATATGAGTGTGTACATGCAGCCGCTGATGGATGAGCTGAAAGAAGCTTGGGTTACGACATTCCGGACGTACGACCGAGCTACCAAGACACACTTCAATATGTTTGTCTGGTACCAGTACTCATTGCATGACCTACCGGCTTTTGGGATGTTCATAGGCTGGTCCGTTCACGGGAAGTTCCCATGCCCGCAGTGCAAGAGTGCTATGGAGTTCCATTGGCTGAGTGAGGGTCGCAAGTATTGTTGCTACGATCTGCATCGGCAATTCCTTCGTGCTGACCATGTATTCAGACAAGACACCAAGAAGTTCACGAGAGATACCGTTGTCACAAAGATGACACCTCCTAAATTGACCGGTGAACAGATACTCGCTCAGTTAAACGCCTCGAGGATGATCCCGAGTAACCAGACAAGTTCAAGGGGTACGGTGTCACACACGCCTGGACTCACAAGCCGTCCCTGTGGGATCTCCCTTACTTCCCGGATCTCGAACAGCCACACTACATAGATGTGATGCACACCGAGAAGAATATCGGGGAGTCTGTTTTCGCTATACTGTTTAACATTCTTGACAAGTCGAGGGATAACGTCAAGGCTAGAGTCGATCAAAAGAAGCTTTGCGATAGACCAAATCTTGAGATGCAGCCACCCGGCGGGGACAGAGATGAAGGAAGCCAAAGGCCCCTGGGGTCTTACAAGGGAGCAAAGGAGGATAGCACTCATGTGGATCGCCTTATTGATGTTCCCCGATGGGTACGCGGCGAATCTAAAAAGGGGTGTCAGGATTGGTCTCATGAAAATCATCGGGCTCAAGAGTCATGACTACCACATATGGCTCGAGCGGCTACTCCCAGTAATGGTTCGAGGCTTCATCCCCGAGGCAGACTGGAGGGTCCTGGCGGAGCTGAGCTATTTCTTCCGTGTTCTCTGTGCTAAGGAGGTATCTCCAACCGTTATTGCAGACATGGAAAAGGTGGCTCCAGAGTTGATCTGCAAGTTAGAGGCAACGTTTCCGCCTAGCTTCTTTGTTCCTATGGCACACATGATATTACAACTCTCCACCGAGGCGCGAATGGGAGGTCCCGTGCAATGCCGTTGGATGTACGGAACGGAGAGGCTACAAAAGACCCTACGGAACAAAGCTAGAAACAAATGTAAGATTGAAGCATCGATAGCCGAGGCTTTCATAATAGAGGAGGTGGCGAACGTCATCAAAACGTATTATCCGCCGGATGTTCCCACCATGCACAATCCAGTGGCTCGTTACAACACTGGCGTCCTCGAGCACCAATCCGAGCTTAGCCTCTTCAAAGGCAAACTTGGAACTTCTGGCAGCCACAAGATGCAAGAATTGAGTCACAACGTGTGGACCGATATAAGCTTGTATGTCCTTACAAACCTAGAAGAGGCGGCAGAGTTCCAAGAGTAAGTGCTCTCCACGGTAATTGTATCGCAACTCTTCACAAAATTCTGGGACTAAAACACTCAAGTTTCCCCTATTTTTTGTAGGAAATTTGTGGCGAAATATTGGTCGAGTGCCGACGAACCTACCATACACGAGGAGGACAAGTTACTCCGCGAGGGTGCCGGTAACAACCAACCAAATTACATTGATTGGTTACGAGGCAAAGTACTTTCTATTTCCCCTTGGTGATGTTTAACATACCAATCACGTCTTACTTGCCGCTAATTAACGCTTTCCGGTTGAACCTACAGGCTAACGTAGACCATGATATGAACGAGGAGCTGAGAACCGTTGCCATGAGTTTTCAATATAAGGTCCGTAGGTACGACACGTACGACGTCAATGGGTTTCGCTTCTGAACCAACATCTACGAGCAGCTTCGGCCTAATTGAAGCACAACAAATAGCGGAGTATTAACCGTATGCAATGGAGTTACTACAGAATACTTGAAGAAATATACAAACTACAATGGAAAAGACTAGGAGGACCGCATCCTAAGGTTGTTCTTTTCAAGTGCAAGTGGTTCGATCCGGTGCATTATAGAGGAGAACCGACTGTTGGGCTAGTCAAAATTAATCGAGAAAAGATATTGGACTGCCCAGATGTCTATATCGTGGCTCAAGAGGCGACGCAAGTATATTACCTCCCATACGCGTGCACTATTCCTCGTCTGCGGGATTACGATGTCCCGTACAAGGTGTCGCCATATGGTAAATTGCCAATTGAACGGACAACGACGTCGCCTAGAGGGGGGGGGGTGAATAGGCGATTAAAACTTTTCCGGGTAATGCTTGCTAAATGCGGAAATAAACTAGGTGTTTAAATTAACAAGCATACAACCTAAATATTCTAGGGTCAACTAGATGAACCAACAACTTATGCTAAGCAAGACAAGTAACAAGGTGATAGCAAGATATATAACTTCAAGCTCGAAGGCTATCACAATGTAAATTGCATAAGTAAAAAGCTCGGGTATAGAAATAACCGAGACACACGGAGACGAAGATGTATTCCCGAGTTCCTCCCACAAAGGGGAGTACGTCTCGTTGCAGGGGTGTGAGCTCACCACGAAGGCCTACTCAACGCCACAAAGGCCTCACCCTATTCTCCGATGAACCCCACCACAAAGGCCTAGTTCACCTTCCACTATTGGCAACCTTCAAACCCGAGGCACGCATCCACAACTCAATTGGAGGCTCTCGGTGTCACCACAATCTTGGGGCACGCATCGACAACTCAATTGGAGGCTCCCAAGAACACCACAAGTCGTCTAGGGTCCAAGACCCAAGAGTAACAAGCTCACAAACTTTCAACTTCCACGAATCCTCGTGGAGAGAGCAAACCGATGCAACCGATGCAAATGGCAAGAGCACAAGTGCTCAAATCCTTCACTCTCAAATTCCAACAAAGCAACAAATGCTTATGGGGAATGAGAGAGGAAGAACAATGGAGGAGAAACACCAAGAACTCCAAGATCAAGATCTACTAAGTTTCCCTCACTAAGAAGGAAGATGGATTGGTGGAAATGTAGATCTAGATCTCCTCTACCTTCTCCCTCAAAGATATGCAAGAATCATAGGAGGGATTGGGAGAGGGGCAAGCTTTCCAAGGTCAACAATGGTGGGGAGAGAGGATATTTCGTGCTTGGAAGACTTGGGGACCAATGGGGAAGAAAGCCCCCTTAAATAGGTCCCCACAAAAACTAGCCGTTTGTGCAGGAATTTGGGACCGGAATATCCGGTCCAAGTTTGGACCGGAATATCCGGTCTGAAGATCTGCTCGAAACCTGTTGACTTTAACCGGAATATCCGGTCCCCTTTGAATAATCCGGAACCAATAATCCGGTCAACTCCAGTGAGAAATATGGTCCGAAAACTGCCCAAACCGGAATATCCGGTCTGATCCGAATAATCCGGTTCAAATAATCCGGTCCATGCCAGTACCGAAAATGGACCAAAACTACCCTAACCGGAATATCCGGTTGCCCGGAATAATCCGGCTAGAATAATCCGGTTCACTCCAGAAAGTTTTGACACCGGTCCTTAGCCGTTTTCGAGCAACAAACTCCACAACCGGAATATCCGGCTCCTCCAAATAATCCGGTTCCAAATAATCCGGCTCCTCTCTGTCCCGAATATGGACCAAAACTACCCTAACCGGAATATCCGGTTGCCCGGAATAATCCGGCTAGAATAATCCGGTTGAGTCCAGAACAGAGAGGCTGAACTAGAAACCCCATAACTTTTGCAAATGAACTCCGAACGAGGTAAATCCAATTGCATTGGAAAGATAACAACAAGGAGTATCCAAATGAAACCTCAAAGTATGGAGAATTTACCACACATGGAAGGTGTGGGAACATTCTCAAAGACGAACGGAATATTTTCACCACCGAAAACGCAACAAGTTTTTCTTACGAAATCCGTTTTCGAGAAACCAAGGCTTGTCATGAAGATCACGACAAGCACTAAAACCCAAAGGAGACAAAAGCCAAATAAGAACCAAGAAAGATGATATTCAAAGTATGCAAAGGTTTGAGCTCTCCATAACGATTCGATCGAGTTACTCACTTGAGAGCCCCTCTTGATAGTACGACTATCTATCCTATAACCCGGTCTCCCAAAGACACGAGACCGGTAAAATAGAAAACCTATCAAGGTTATACCTTTTCCTTGAGCATTCCACTTGAGCTAGATGATGACGATCTTGACTCTCTCAAGTTGGATCTTCTTTCTTGATTGCGCTTTCTAGCACAAACTCCGCTTGATGAAGACTTGCAAGTTGCTCCCCCATACACCATTATGGGAGAGACTAGCTCCCCCATACACCATTATGGGAGAGACCCTTCGGCAAATCTTAACAAGGCCACAATCTCCAAAAGGGTGGCAATCATCAAGCATAGGATATCTTCTAGATGCTTCACTTGAGCTTCCATGTCAAGCTAGATGACAAACACCGCTTGACGACGACATAGACCATGGGCTATATGAAATCTTCCTTTTGGTTCATGCCCATGGAAAGATACCTAACCACACATAGAGATGCGACACACACATATCATGGGTTAGTTCACAAAGCTATATTGACAAAAGCTTACCATACCATGAGATACACAATCCCACTTGGTACAACTTGTAGCTTTGTGTGTTGATCGCTTGCTTGATCAACCTTGTATCTTTGCTTCTCACTTCTAAAGATGTCTTGAAGATGATAATGAAAATCACCTAATCCTTTTCTTCAAGACATACTAGCAATAAGCTCAACTCAAACCATGACCATTCTTCATATAAATCCATGAATATAACAATGGCCATCAAGGAAGCTAATAGAGTTCAACACATGAACTCCATTATTTCCTATGGACAAGATCTGCAAAGATAACTCAGTGCAAACATTAGTCCATAAGGATTGTCATTAATTACCAAAACCACATATGGGGGAACCATGCGCTTTCACCAATGCCAATCGACTCCGATTATAACCCTCTCATAAACACGGACACATATGAGGGACAATTCTTCCGAGAGGACGATGGTCTCACCGGCCATTTCGTGATCGACTTGACGGGAGGTGAGGATATGGAAGTAGACGTTGGCGGTGACGACGTCAAAGAAGAGGTTGAGGACCTCAAGGACTTGGCATTTCTCGAGCGGTTAAGTGCACAGAACAACCACGCGGCCGAAGAGGGGGAGGCCGACGTTGATGACACGCGTGATAGTGATGATGAGGCCGACGTTGATGACACTAGTGCTCCAGATCCAGATGATCCCGACACAAACCAGTATATGTATGCTTTATAGTAAATTTACTTAGTTTATTTTCTTTCCATGTTTTACATTTATTTCTGTTTGCTCCACATGCTTTTCATTTATTTCTTATTTGCTGCACATGCTTTATATTAATTACTAATTGGTTTAATGTTTGTGATTGCAGGCCACAGCAACATGGTGGACCCGGAGCCGGCAGGAGGACCCCCTTGGGCGAGCCCGAGTCGTCCAGGGGCGGCAGAAGGGGCACGAGGAAGGGCTCGGGGAGAGGGAGAGGCGCCCGGACATCGGCGATGAAGGAGATCGACGCGGTACACCAGGAGTCCCTCCGACAGGAGCAGGAGCAGAGGACACAGGAGGGAAGAGGCGGAGGTTCCAGAACCGCCGCTACGTCGACTAGGACCGACGGTAGTAGGAGGAGGAGACCGAGGACGGAGGGGGAGATTGGCCGAGGGAAGGAGGTCAGGGTGGAGGAGCCGCAGAGGCACGAGCAGGAGAGGAATGAGCTGGAGAGGGAGCTGGAGGAGGACTATCTCCCGCCACCTGATGGCACGGAGGGGGACAAGGAGGAGGAGGAGGGAGAGCAGGAGGTCACCAGCGAGGTGTACCTGCGGGGTCCGGTGTCGCTCCCACAGGACGTGCCCCCGAGTCTCGACCTTTGGTTCAGCCAGAGGGCACCAGGTAAGATTTATAGTTATTTTTTTTATTTCGCGCTACTCTGTCTATTGTTTTACAATTCTTCTTGCATTTTGCATCATATATCTATTGGAAATACTGGAACTAATATTTTTTTGTTCTCTGATCTTACAAACAGGTTCAAGAAGCTCGGTCCGGGGCGTAGCGTGTCGCACGTCCTAGGTGGTCTTCTCAAGACCCACTACCCCGGGATGGTGTCACGCGGTGCTGGCACTCCAGAAGTGCCAACTATTCGCTGGGAGGACTACAAGCTCGGCGAGGACACCACCCACGGCACCAAGTACGAGGCCGTGCTCCAGGGTTTCTGGGTAAGTAATAGCTACCATCTTTCCTGAACTACATCTCATCGAATGAACTAACACCACATCTTTTGTTTAATTGTAGCGGTACTTTCGATGGGCTGAGGGGCAGGAGGAGCTGTCCCGGAAGATCCTCATCAAGAAGGGGGTCAAGGGGTGACGGACATGCTCTACGAGGCCCGTGTCTCCGCCGTGGTCCGGATCGAGGCGGCGAAGGGGGTGTCCTGCCCGAGGACGGACGCCATCAAGAAGTACCCCTCCGCCGAGGAGTATAACTCGGTAAAATTGTTTTTCTTATTCCTCATGCATGTCTAACACTTGTACTTTTTTCATACATACTAACCTCGTAATCTTTTATGTAGGCGGTGCCTACCTGGTGCGCCCACCACGCGGATGCGTGGTTCCAGCTGTCCCACATGTGGGACTCTGACACGTGGAAGGCCAAGAACGCCGCCGGTAGGAAGAACCGGCTCCTGGTGAAGTCCTATCACCATCAGGGTAGCCGGTCTGTTTCGGGCTACGCCGAGATCTATGTAAGTGCAATTTCTTTCTGCAAGTTCTTCATGCATTCTTACTTATGGGCGGAACAAGATGTGCTCTTCTAACCGTGTTATTTTCTATTGCAGGCGGCTCACAATAAGGTGGAGGTGTCAAACTCCTACCAGGCCTTCTTCATGTCGAAGGTGGCACCCGCCAAGCCGGCCAAGCCATATGATCCCAACCTCGGCGAAGAGGCGTATGGTAAGCCCACCTATCAGCGCAAGGAGAACTACGACGGCTCCTTCAAGGGCAGGGAGGGGGAGGACCCTAACCCGAGTTCCCAGGACTTTGACCCGTTCTTGGTCATGGTGTCTGGGGGCGGGAAGAGGCACAGACGACCTTATATTGGAGCGAGCGCCTTCCCCGGGTAGACCGAGAGCCTCCCTGCCATCAAGGCTCGGGCGACGAGCTCCAGCCTCCCGATCCTGACCCGCGACGGGCCTGCACGTGACTTAGCTGCGGTTAGTTGTGTCAACCTTCCATTTATTCTTTTTGCATGTTTTCGTCCTAACTACTGCAAACCATGTCACCTGAATAGGAGTTGGCGGCGGTGAAGCCCAGGAATGATTTCCTGGAGGAGCAGCAGAGGCAGCAGGCCGAGGAGCAGCGGCGCCAGCTCGAGTTGCAGGCGAGGCAGATGGCAGCGATGCAGGCGCAGATGACGTGGCTAGCGGTGAGTTTCATTCAAATTGCATAGTAGCGGTAGTCTTAACTACTATTACTAACCCGGTTTCTAAAACATACTATGCAGTCGCAAATGCAGAATATGCCGCAGATGTCGCTTATGGGAGCCGGAGCCGGACAGATGGTGATACACCAATCACCGAACGCTGCTGTAAGTTAACATTTCCTTCTAACTTGTGTCATTTCCTTCTAACTGGTGTCGTTTTCGTCTACTAGATCGTAACCATCTACTTATTCTGCTTGTAGGGTACTGGTGCCTCTGCCGCGGGGTCGAACGCATCGCCCATGTCCACTGCCGCACCTCAGACACTAGAGCAGACAGGACGAGAGTGGTGAGTTTTCTAAAACCTACTATACTCCCCGTCAAAACTTACTTTCATGTCTCACTTAGACTTAGATCCATCAGTCGACTTACTACTCGTCAGGTTGGCCGAATTTTTCGCTTCACTGCCTGAGTGGTGAGAGTGCAACATTTGATATCTATGTCTGTAATCTGTCATTTTGCATTCAAATCTTTCCATTCTCATGTCAATGTTGCTTTCTCTCGTGTTCTAGATGGATTGGAGCTCGGAGGGGACATCGATGGCATGAGGACTTCCCGGATGCTTCCATTTGTCATGCAACATCGATGTAATGATGAACCCATTGTAAATAATGATGTTATGACTGCTATGGATGATATTTGTGCTATTATGGATGATTTTGTGGTGTTTCGATGCATTTTGGATGCAATTGGGGTTGCTGTGATGAATATTGGTTGTTATATGTTATGTGAAATGTATTGTGTCATTTTGAACTGCAATGTTGAATGAAAAAAAAATTGACCTCTTTGCCGTGTGCAAGCACACGGGCAAAGAGGCCACGTGGAGCCAGCCTGTGTAATCTGGCATTTTCACCTCTTTGCCGTGTGCTTGCACACGGCAAAGATTGACACGGATGACACAATGGTGGGAGGGGCTGTGGGGCCCACATGCCAGTCTTTGCCGTGTGCCCCACGGTGGGCGAAAAAAGTGGGGCCCACATGTCAGTCTTTGCCGTGTGCTAGCACACGGCAAAGACTGACATGGGTGGCCCACGATGGGCGAAAAAAGTGGGTCCCACATGTCAGTCTTTGCCGTGTGCTAGAGGTGAGACCCACTTTTTTCTGTTCCTGTTTCGTGCGTGACCAAGTGGGGGTGGGACCCACAAAGTTTCTTTGCCGTGTGCCCCGAAAAAATGCACACGACAAAGATTTTGTTGCCGTGTAATTCTCTGTCGTGTAGCCTTTGCCGTGTGCCACGATAAAAAGCACACGCCAAAGGCTTTGTCGTGTGTTTTCTTGTCTTTGCCGTGTGCAGTCGGCACACGGGAACGACCTTTTCTCTCGTAGTGCGTGTATATAAAGGTTAAGCCAGTTGCTCATTTATCACAGTCACTTTCTTTCCAATTTAATTCCCTAAGTTGTGATGCTTCTTTCAGTTTGCACGCATTAGTGCCGGAGGAGCTGGTGGGGGAGGCGAACAGGGACTCAAGGAGGAGAGGTGGGGCAGTGGAGAAGATGAACAGAACATCGTTAAGCACACGATGACGTGACATAAAAAAATCAATAATATTCTTGTACACGTTTGGCAGCCGAGCAAGCCCATGGGCTAGAGCCCACGTAGAAGGAAGGATGGCCATACATGAGCGCTGGATTGTTGCGTTCCGAAAGAAGCAAACACGAAAATGGACATAGACGCCCTGAACGGAACGGAACGCCAGCAAAATATCAACGGATGATGAAGTGCATCGAGTGGCTGTGATTAACTGATGATGTGGACGTGCTGCATGTTAAGATAGAAAAATTAAATGACCTCTAGTGGGGTTTTGCTTTATAAGTTATAGATATGTTTTGCCTATATTGTTAAAATGACATGACTATAGCTAGTTTTTGGCTCTACTATTGACGTCGTTCTAAACTGAACCAATGGTGTGACTGCATATAGGCGTAGACTGCACCGAGAGACTTAAGCAATCAAAGGGGGTCGTGATGGATTGTGCAAGGAGGGACTAAGCCTTCTCTCCTTCATTGTTTTTGCGATGGTTATTGACAGAATGTCTTGGCTTTAATCTAAGACGTGGTGTTATAGAAGCCTATACACGGTCGGGCTGGGGCCTAGAATTTTGGTTCGCCTCCACTGCGATGTCTTCTTCTTCCACTAATCTTTACCATCTTTAATGGCTAATTTGTTCGCGAAATATTTTTAAAAAAATTAGCCTCTTTAATGGCGGCACACAGATACCTGCAATACACATGCATGCCTGTCTGCGGGGCCCGGGGCGACGGCCCCGCTAGCCTCAATCAGGGACGGGCTTGATGACAGATCGATTTTTTTTGCAGGGATGATGACAGATCCACTAATCTAACAGAGCAGAGACCGAATATTGTATAATGAAATGTAGCAGTACAGAACTTAATTTAATTGTAACATCAACATGTCATCTGCCAACCTTCGCCGCGGATCAATACTGAAGCCACAGTGCTCAGAAATCAGTACAATGAAGATGGCGATAAGGCCGGATCCCAGAATGAGGGGCAGAGTCGCGACGAACGCGGTGAAGTCGTCGCAGTCTTTGTCCAGCATAGAGAGGGCGATCCAGATAAACGAGACACCGGCGCAGAAAGAAAGGCACGCCACTATCCATCTGCTGCATTCGGCGGCTCCGCCACCACCTTAACCTGCTCGTCGCCGGCCATCCTATATGCGCGCGCCGGCCTAGGTACCAAGCTTAGCCACTGAATCAATGGATGGATCCACTCACCTCTCGTTCCTGTTGGTTCGGCCTAGTAAGTTTTTTTGTGACTTTCCCGTATATAAAGACGCTGGCTGTGAACGATTTTCGGCCGCCGCATGATTTGTTTGCTTTAGTTAGCTGTACGCATATACTAACCGTACTCCCGCGATCTCCGAGCAGTTGGAGCGCCGCTTCTGTTACAG
Source organism: Alopecurus myosuroides (assembly GCA_028641055.1). Taxonomy (NCBI): domain Eukaryota; kingdom Viridiplantae; phylum Streptophyta; class Magnoliopsida; order Poales; family Poaceae; genus Alopecurus; species Alopecurus myosuroides. Next base: position 16,150 of record JAPCYS010003916.1, read on the forward strand.
TGGTTCGGATTCTTTCATCTAGGACACGCACAATCGTTATGACGTCGGGCGTGTGTAAAACTTCTACACGTCAGGTATACGTCCCGTATAGGAATCGCAAGAGATGGCCTATATATATATAAAAAAAAAAAAGTTTCCGAAAAACGGATATGATATTTTTTTTTATTTTTTTTGCAAGGTAATACGTTCTCATTCATAAGATAAATATCCGGTTACAAGACACGTAAACACCGACATTACAGTACTGAAAGGATAGTATAATCCTATGCAAAAGACCAGCGCATGCCCATCTCCTTCGGCACCACCAAAGTGACCACCAAGAGAGAGAAGACAAATCACCTCTTCATCCGAGCTCGACGCGGCTCCATCGCTGATCTGCAGCTTTACGGACCTCCAAAATAGTTTGCCAGAAGCAAAACCATTGTCGTTGAACGAATCAGACCGGGGCAACGTGTCCCCGGACACGCCATCGAACTCCAGAACTGACATCCCCGCACGACTATAACGTCGAAGGAAGAAACCAGAACTGCCAGCTTCCATCCACAAACCCAGCACAAGATGCACCATCTTCCAGCTATTAACTGAGCAGGCAGCCGTCTGCGCATACTCCCGGATGACAAATCCTCCCTGCTCCACTGTGACGCCGGAGACAACGCCGCAGCAACGGGGACAGAACAGAAGGAGAGACACACCCGATGGGATCGCCGCCACCGTCTCGCCGATACCATCCATGAACCCTAACGTCACCGATCTGAAAGATCGGCGAACACACGATGCCATCAACTCCGAGACGCCGTCTTGAAGGACGCCGCCGGTGTGGGAGTGGAGTTGAGACAGATTTATTCGTCGAAGCGCCGCTCCCACCACCCCAACGACGCTCCACAACCTACAAAACCAAATCCTAACTACAGAACGGAGGAACGAGGTCCCCCCTCCCTCCTGCCGCCGGAGCGGCAATCGAAGAGAGAGGGGACCAACGCCGTGGCCGGTGAAGATCGGGGGTAGAAGGTCCTCTCCCTAGTCGCCAAGCTCCTGCGGCGGCTAGGTTAGGAAAACTTTTGGGTCACCTGGTCGGAAACTGATCGCTCGTTTCGATTCCGTCGCGGACGCAAAAAAAAAAAAAACGGATATGATATGACCCAGCAAAAGCGACCCGCTCAATACATCCGGAAACAGCCCGTCGCCAAGGAGCGATTTTCACGTTAAATTTACCGTGTTATTTCGACCGACGGGCTGTTGTGGTTTTCCGTTCTCTCTCTCCCCAGGTAATCTAATTTCCAACGGGGAGCACATTGCAGGGGATAGCATAAAAAAGAGCACACTGCAGGGCTGTATACCGCTGTACATGCCCTTACACGGACATGACCGGAAAGTAAGATACACATTTAGTCATGACATCCGGGAAAATAATACAGTTTAACTGTATGAGTATTTTCTTTCTGCCAATCATCAGTTCACCGAGGAAATTGGAAGTCACATTCAACAAAATTTTACCATCCGGTTTAGCTTATTCATGTCTGGTCTATAGAGCTGATCAGTTGATGTATTAGCCTAGGCTTTTCCATTTTCTTTTCTTTCTGCCGCTTTCATGTTTGGACCTGCTTTCCGTTAGCCCGCGGCCCTTTTCGGTACATCTATACTTCTTATAAAGTAAAACCCTACTAATATGAATTAATTATTTTTCTATCTCAACATGCAAGCTATCCACATCATCTGTTCTCCTAGCCATTCACTTGTCCATGTCATCTTCACTAATATTTATGAATCACTACATGCAAATTACACATCACTCATTTTTTAAACCATTCAATTATGTATATTAATCTATGCTTCTTATAAAGCAAAACCCCACTAACATGCATTAATTATTTTTCTATCTCAACATGCAAGATATCCACATCATCTATTCTCCTAACCAATCAATTGTCCATGTCATCTTCACTAATATTTATGAATCACTACATGCAAATTACACATCACACATTTCTTAAACCATTCAATTATGTATATTAATAATTTAAAATATGTATATAGTATGATCAATTTTAGCAAATTAATTGTCCATGTCATCTTCACTAATATTTATGAATCACGACATGCAAATTACACATCACCCATTTCTTAAACCATCCAATTATGTACATTAATAATTTAAAAATTATATACTATGATCAATTTTTTATTCATTATTATTGAAATATCTTATAAATTTTTGTTTACACATGATTTATTTCTTAAACCATCCAGTTATCCATATTAACAATTTAAAATATATATACTATAATCAATTGTAGTTTCCAAAGAGAACCCCGCTGCAACGCGCGGAGTATCCTTCTAGTTCTTTTAAAATGCATATCCACTCCAAGGACTAAAATGTGTATTGTATCATCTTATGTCTAATTTATTTTAGATGTTTAAAATGACTGATCCATAATTGATATTTCTTTTCTTTCGTTAATTTTTCATAGCTGCACATCTGATAAAGTAATGGCACACATAGTTGTTTTGAGTAGCTAACTATATGCAGAACATCAAATTTGCCGCCTTATTTTTTGTACAATTTATTTACGTTTTTTCCATACCAATAGGAAAATTTAATATTAGACCACTGAACCATTTTTTTTTAAGCTCCCAAACCGTAGAACAATTGTTCTACGGTAATTTTCCATTAATATATAAAAATTACAAAAAGAACGCTCCAAAAAGAAGTCATCCAATACCAGTTTTCACTAACATCGATGAAATTAAGATTCAACTAGAACTAGAGCTATCCAACTAGCTAAAGAGGAACTCTTAGAAACTTTACATATGTGTTTTAAAGTAAGAAGGTCTTTATGAAATTGAATCTTCCAAGAGAGGAGACCTGGAGTCAGATTCTCAAAGATCTTAGCATTTCTCTATTTCCAAATATTCTAGGAGCTCATAATCAAAATCTCCATAGCAACATCTTTTGGCAGAACAAAACATATAAGGTTGCACTCGTCAAAAACTGAAATACCCGTTTCCTTCCCCTGTAATATATGGGACCAACACTCTCTAGCAAAAGTGCAATCAAAAAACAAGTGAAGTGCAGTCTCCTCCAGATTTTCATTATAAAGAACACAAGAGTAGCTTGGAATATGGAAATTTTTCCTAGACAACAAGTTCCTTGTATTGAGTCTATCATGGAGCAAAAGCCAAAAGAATATTTTGTAACGGAGAATTGTAGTTGACTTCCAAATTTTCGGAAACAAACAATGAGAGAAGGGGCACCAATCATCAAATGATCATATGCTTTTTTAGTGGAGAAGATCTTATTATTCCATTTTAAAGACCAAGTATCCAGGCTTGTGGTGATGTTAAAATCTTGAACTTCCTCAAGCAAAGTTCCATACTGCTGAAAAGCCTCCACAAACATAAGAAGATGAAAATTCCCACAGAAATCCGAAGAAGAGAAGAAATCCTTAACTGGCATCTCCTTATTTCTGCAAAAGGAGAAGAGCTCTAGGATCTCTCGTGGAAGAGGTGACCTTTCCAAATTTCAGAACAAAATAACACAGAATTTCCATCTCCCACTTGACAAACCACCATTAGCTTGTATAAAGGGATTAACTTAAGTATACTTTTCCACCAAAAGGACCCCACGGGCCTGCAGCTCACATATTTGTCTGAATAGCTGAACCAAATTTTTATTTCTTTCTAGTGCAACTATTTTTTTTTGTCACAAATGGCAATCCTTTTTTTTACAAGCGCAAATGGCAAACTGGAAAGATTTTGATCCGATGTTGTTTTTTTTGGTACCCTATTTTCTTTTTCTTTTTTTGCTTTAGCCTTCATGCCCCTTTTTTTTCTTTTTAAGAAGTGTGCAACTAACTCATTGAGAAAAGGTGCACTTTTGTATTTTTTTTATTATATTATCAGCTTATTTATATCAATTGCACATTTTGCTACACTTATCCGTCGTTAATTTTCATGTCTCTTAGACAAACTCTTAATATTATATGACCATATTTTTTTGGTTATGGACATTTCTTATGTCAATATTAATGGGAGCATTGTTGTTTCAACAATGTAGCTGGGAAGACCCGAATAGTTGAGATACTATGATATCTGATTTTAGCATTGCTATAAATAGTATCATCATAGTATGGTTAACTTGTTTGCTTCCTTTGACCATGATAATATATGATGGTGCATTCTAGAAAGTTTACTTTTACATAGTAAGTATCACACTGTAAACTGGGTGATCAAAACGGCTATCACTTGGCAATCTCGAAGGTATCTATTTCACTGTGATAGTTCAAGACTCGGAATTACTCCTCTACGCAATAGAGAGATACATCCAGAATCCATTCTATGTGATGATATTTATTAAGAAGTCTACGCAGACAAAGGCATGATGTAAGCCATGGGTATACAATAACACGGGAAACGAGTAAAGGAATTTTAACTGATATCGAGAATAATTTGACATGGTAATTAAAGAGTTTAATCATCGTCATGTCATTCATCTTGCCTCGAGGTATTGATTGGTATCGTGAAATAATAGGAATATACTTGATAACCAATATATTCAACATATTTTCTTCGTGTCGGGGCTCTGGATACCAGGGTATCCCGGCCCGTTTGTTGCTGCCCAGCCCAGCAGGCGCCTCTTGAAGGTAATCGAGTGACCAAGTCCTTGAGGGGGTCTAGCATCCCACCATAGGTCCTCAAGAGCCCCTGGCGGCGAGGCTTCGCATGCTCTCCTTTTGAGAGGAGCTCTACCCCTCCATTTCGCTCCTCTCGAAGGAATTCATCCACCAGAAGGGGGACAAGGCATGTGCCGATGATGCATGCGCCTCCGTGTGCTGGCTGAGGATGCACAGAGGTGCAGAAGCGCTTTGTCCGCGGTTTCCATTCTGGTGTATAAAGACTAGGGGGACAACTGTTGGGGCAGAAGGATCTGCCCAAGGATTACAACTTCGGTGCAAGAAGACCGAGTCCGCGCTACAAGATGGCACCTGCCGACCGGACCAGCCCGCACCTCACCCGCTCTGAGCGCGCTCGCCGTCGGGGGCAGGTTGAGCCGACCGGAAACGACAACGACAACGACGCTCCGCAGCGCAACACCACTGGCGTGGAGGGCGGACACGGCGCCGAGGAAGAAACTTCCTCCCACATGTCGTAGCGTGGCGCGCCTGCGTCTCAGCATCCGCCCCCACCGCCATCAGGAATGCAGGGGCGCCTGGAGCAACCTACTCTCGCAGCAGCCCTGCTGCTGGTCCGGGAAAGTGCTAAGAGATGATTAAAGTTTACCAACTCACAAAGCTATAAGATGTACCATGCATCTCTCCCTGGGATTGCATCAAAAGGAAGATTTCATATAGCCCATGGTGGATGACGGCAAGTGGTGATCATCATAAAAATTGAGAAGTGCAAGTCCATGAGGAGCATCTAGAAGAGATCACATGATTGTATCTTGCCACCATTTTGTAGATAATGTCCGAGTGAAGATGGAATTAAGAGAGCCTCTCCCATAGTGATGTATGGGGGAGCAATCCATGTGTCTTCACCGAGCAAACAAAAATCAATAAAGGTGTTTCATCTTGAGGAGGTCAAGATCTTCATCGTCTAGCTCAAGTGGAATGCTCAAGGCAAGTGTATCTTCATCGTCTGTATAGTTTTTCTATTTTACAAGTCCCATAGCATTAGTTGGGAGACCGGTTTATAGGATAAATAACCATACTATCAAAAGGGGCTCCCATGTTAGCAACTTGATCGTATCGTTCGGAAAGAGCTCAACTCTTTGCATACTTAGCATCATATTTCTTGGTTATTGTTTGTGTTTTCTCAATGTGTGGTTTTAGATCTTGTCATATTCTTCAAGACAAGCTCAAGTTTGTCAAAAACGGATTTTGCATGAAAAACTTGTTGCGTTTTTTTTATCGGAGGTTTTAACGGTTTCTCTTTTATAGATAGGTCAAACCTTTTGTCGTTTAGTTTTTATTCTAACTTGTTGAACTATTATGTTTATTTGCATAATATTTTAGTGCTCGTTGTTGTGATTTCAACAAGCCAAGGATCATGAAAAACGAAGTCCAGATGAGATATCGCGTTTTTAGTATTGACGATTTTCTAAAAACTGGGAGGCTGGCCTCGTGCCCCCAAGGCCGGGCTGCTCTGTTAGGTGGGCGGCCTGGCCGGCTCCAAGGATAGGACGCACATAATAGCCCAACGGGAAAAATTTTGGGAACCCATTTAAGGGATCTTCTTCCTCATTAGTTCACCACCTTTTAAGCAAGTTTTCCCTCATCATTGTTGACCTTTTGGAGCTTGTTTTCTCTCTATTCCTCCATGATTCTTGCCTCCAATTAGTGGGAAAAGATAGAGGAGATCTAGATCTATTATTCTACCAATCCGTCTCTCTTCTTAGTGAGGGGAAGTCTTTTAAATCTAGATCGTTTGGATTCATTTGTTGAGTTCTTTCTTGTTCTTCCTTTCTTATCCCCCTATAGCGGTTGTTGATTTTGTGGGATTTGAGAGTGAAGGATTTGAGAACTTCTTGTGTTCTTGTCATTGCAGAGACTGCATCGATTTGAGTTCTTTACAAGGATCCGGTCGAGTGAAAGGTTGAGAAGTTTGTTACTCTTGGGTTCTTGGAGTGCCCTTGAGCTTGTCTTCTTGGATACTTGGAGTGCCCTATACGGTTGTTGTTGTTTCGGATCTTTGGGAGCTCTCGGGACCTTGTTGCTATCTCGGAGCTTTGGTAGCTCGCGGGATATTGTTGGGAGCCTCCAATTAAGTTGTGGACATTGCCCCAAACTTGTACGGAACCGGTGACCGCACTCAAAGGTCCCATAGTGGATCGTGGCACTCCGTATTGGTGGAGTCACGAGGAGAATAAGGTGAGCCATTGAGGGCGCTTGGAGTATGGCAACGGGTCTGCTCCCCACCGGGGAGTGCCTTCTCATCCCCATCCCCATTTAGCAACTGGGGAGACTTTTTTCCCATCCCCATCCCCATCGGGGTCGGGGCGGGGATCGGGTTCCCCACTAAGAAGCTAAATTCAAATAATTTTGTTACATTTTCGTGAACTTACACTTTTGACACACAGAAATATACAATTTGTGCAACACACGTGTGGTTAAAAGTACAAAAGATTAGATAATATGTTACGTATTATTAAAACACACTATGCTAGACATAATATTACTACTTTTTTCATATAAAATCTTACCAATTTATATACAATAAAAATAGATAACGGGTATAGCGGGGAACGGGGATGGGGAGACCTTTGAATCCCCATCCCCATTTTAGATGGCGGGGATCAACTTTTCCCACACCCGTCCCCTAATAGATGAATTCCCCACGGGTTTGCGGGGAACGGGTCCCCATTGACATCCACACCTCTCTAACTGAATTAGCTTCCATTGGAAAGTGAACTCGGGATAAATCATCGTCTCCACGTGTTTCGGTTATTTCTATATCCGATCTCTTTACTTATGTTATTTACTTTGTTATAGCCATCAAGGTTAAACTAACATATCTTGCTATCACATAATTGGTTGAATATTTAGCATAATTTGTTGGTGCACATAGGTGCTCATAGGTGAACCTAGTTTGTTTAGGTTTTGGCTTGATAAATTAAATGCTAGTTTTATTCCGCATTTATTCAAGACTTAACCATGATTATTTTAAAACGACTATTCACCTCCCTCCCCCCTAGGCGACATATGTGTCCTTTAAATTGTTCCAGGATTGGTTGATAAAAACGCGATCTAATTTTTCTAACGTTAGGGATGATCTGTTATTTGTCCAAGTAAAGGCATGGTACATGAGTGGGAGCTCGATGAGGGGCAAGGTCTTGGATTGTGGCGTTAAACAGATCAACCTCACCCTGACTAAAATTATTTTTGTTTTTTCATTAGCGTAGCGCATAAGATTAAAATCATCGGAAATGATCCACGGAGTAGTTGCGGAGGGGGCCGCGTTACGAAATTCAAGGAGGAGTGACTGTTTAAGAGAATGGTCAGTAGGGGCATAGACATTCGTTAACGTGATGTTTAGATGAGAAACAAAAGGAGAGGAGGTTGGAAGAGAAGGTGAAGGGCCCTTTTGATTCAGATACAGCCGAGAAGAGAGAATTGGAGAACGCGTTTAGCATTCCGCCAGCAGTTCCGTCCGCGGGGAGAATGGAGAATTGGTCATAGGAGTTGGTAAGAAAATTTTGGCTTTAAGAGAGGAGCAGACTTGCGGTTTTGTTTCTTGAAGTAGGGCGGTTGAGGGTTTTAAGTCAATTAGTTCAGCGAGAACTTTCGTGCATTTATCGGAACCGTTTAGCCCGCGCGGGTTCCAAGAGACTATGCTGAAAGTTAGCTGATGAGATTAGATAGTAGCAAAGGTAGAGGTCCAGCATTTTGATTATAGGAAGATGGGTTACATGGTGGAGATGCGTAAGTAAAAAACGGGAACATAGATGGAAACTAGGTAAAGTCTTTACCGT
>JAPCYS010003047.1:0-24492 GCA_028641055.1 Alopecurus myosuroides
TAGTCCCTGCTATTCTCAAATGATGGAGACAATCCATAGGGGGGTTCGCGCCCGCTCCGCCCCCCCCCCCCATCCGACACTTATCATAGGAAAATGTGAAACCACATTTGACCCAAGTTCTCACAGAATTCCCTTCTGTGGCATCGAAGTATGAGTTTAGCCCTATAAGTACCAAATCTTCCTAGGTGTTAAATGTTGTTAGTGGAGGGGGTCAAACTTGAGAATTGGATATTTGCTATTCGATGTTGCACAAAACTTTTATACATATATTATGAGAACATGCTATGTTTGGAGGGATTCCGACACTAGTGTGCCGTTTTTTTGCCCAAACCCGGTCCTGCGGACCTAGCTGTGACTACCCCTTTGACCGAACAGGGGTTAAAAATGGAGTGTTCTACTTGTTTGTATTATGGTAGGTCATACTAACATGGAAAAAAACATTTTACCCCTAGTTCTCTCAATATTGCCTCTCGTGGTATCAAACTGGGAGTTTAGTCGTATAAGTTCACAACCTTTTTCGAGGGTAATTTTTGTTTATGAAGGGGGCCACACATGGGATTTATATTTTTTTGTTTCTGTAATCCAACACACTTTTATACCTACTAGATTAATACCAGTGTGTTTCTATGGGATATGAAAAATATTGACAATGCGATAAAAGAACTATCCTAAATACATCGCACATCCGAGAGATCTTAGAGCTCCCGAAAATAAACCCCAGCCACCTCCCAGGTCGTCGCCGTTCGGGTAACTCCAGAGGACCCTCCCCCGTCCCCTCTAGCGCCCCTCACCGGCATGATCCTGGCTGGCGCCGCTGTAGAATCTGACGGTTGCCGCGACACCCTTCTCGTCATAGGATGGGGGATGAGAGTCCACCGTGGCGGTGGCTCCATGGGTGGTTGTGGAGTGGTGGCATCGGTTCAAGGGCGGTGCGCCCTTAGAGCCGTGCCCTGAATCTGTAGCGATGCCTTGGCTGCGGGTTGCGTGCAGCGTCGGCATCAACCTCCGGCGGCACGGTGATGTATCAGATCTATGGGAACCAATCTAGGTCGCCCCCTACCATGGACGGTTTGTGGTCGTGCGATGTGGACGCCTTCTCTGTTGCTGCTCGGATGGTGGTGTGGAGGACTTCTTGTGTTCTCAAATAAAGGTGGGATCCTATATATGGTTTCGACCACGCCAAGTCGAAGATCTAGTTGACGCATGTCCTCCATGATCTCCCCGAAACGTCGGGTTCCGGAAGGCTCCGCTCGCGAACTCCCATGGGCGCGTTATGCAGGAAGATTGCTGGATCGGGTGGGATTCGGTCGTGTCCATTGGGTTCTCCGTTAAGGAGGGACAGGTCCGAAGCTCTACTATATGTTGCCATCATGAGATATGCTTAGCTCCATGGTCAAGTCAGAGGCTGAGAAGGTCAAGAAAGCCGAGATTCGAGGACCATAAATAGTGATTGGAGCTTGTGGTGATGAGGAACTTGCTTCGAGTTTTGGGATTCGTAGTAGGAGTATGTAAGTGAGGGCGAAGCACAAGAGAAGTTAAAAAATTTACCTTTCAGTGTGAAAATCCAAATTTTGGCCTTAATTTTTTGTGCACGCAAATGTCCTTGTTGAAGGCATTATTTTGAGAGCGGGAGTTATATCTAGGGTGAAAACCCAAGATCTACGATCAGTCGCCGCCGCCGCTAGTGCACTATTTCCATATTGGTGGTGTCGCTTTTGGAGAAATTGGACATCAGGTGTTGTCTTGTTGGTGACTGTGTTGCTGCTTCAAGGAATGGAACTCTGAAGTATGACTTTTTATTTTTGGCATTTTCTCTTGTTGTCTGCATCTGTCATGCCATTAGTGCATTCTATTGTTGCAAAGACCGGATGTACTTGGTATTTCGCAATATTAATATATTCTCTTTATCAAAAAAAAATGTCAAACTACATGAATTCATACATAGATAAATACCTATTATCGCTCCAACTTCTTTCCTTTTTGTCAATTTTTTAATGAAATTTAAGAAAACTTATGAAGGGGAGTCTTGGTGCAGTGGTAAATTTATTTCCTTGTGACCATGATATCATCGCTTCGAGTGATGAACACACCTTCTTGCAGAAATGCAGAGAAATGTTGCGTACTTACCTAATGTGGCCGGGGCCTTCCGCGGACCTTGCACAAGCGAGAGCAATGTGCACTAAGCTGCCTTTTTTATGAAGACTCATCACGTAAAGTAGCTAGTTATTTAGAAAGCGTCACAAGTTGAGGTAACCGTAATTATCTCAAGGGTTTTTCTCGTGTAGAACTCCTTTTCAATATCATAATACCTTCAAGGACACATTTCCATTTCCCTCTTAACGACCCAATTTTTTTGCATTCAGAGAAAGTAAATGCAAATACAAAAATTAGACGGTACTACCTCCGTTGCAAAATAGATGACTTCCATTTTGTCCATACATGCATGTATATAGACTAGAACATGTTCACATACATGCATGTTTGGACAAATGGAAGTCATCTATTTTGGAACGGAGGGAGTATATGTAAACATATAACCTAGGGTGCCACACTCCAGGGCTGCGGACGTGTTTTGTGGCCGGAGAAGATCCTCTCCTCATCGTTGTAGAGCTCACCGATGTCAATGTGGGGGGAGGGGGGAACAGCAATCCATAGTTGTAGTATACCTCATGATAAAACATACCCCTATTTATTTTTATGTGCAATCTATCTATCTATATCTATTCTTCTTATAAAGCAAAACCCCACTAACATTTATTAGTTATTTTTCTATCTCAACATGCAAGCTATCCACATCATTCATCCTCTTAGCCAATCAATTGTCCATGTCATCTTCTCTAATTTATTAATTATTACATGCAAGTATCATACATTTTTTAACCATCCATTTTTCAATTTAATGATTTATGCAAGCTACATATCATACATTCATTAAATCATCCATTTTTCAAACTAATGGATTATAATACGCATCACGTGTCTATAAATTTCGTATCTCGAGTATGATCAACTGGTTTTTTCATATTTCTTTAAACTATATAATGTATCGCTGTTTTTTTTTCAAAAAGAAGGTTAAGACACTTGGCCTCTGCATCAAAAAACACACACGTCATTTACTATATGGGATCCCCGCTGCAACGCGCGGGGTATACTTCTAGTTTCTTATAGAGCAAAACGCCACTAACATGCATTAATTATTTATCTATCTCAACATCCAAGCTATCCACATCATCTATCCTTCTAGCCAATCAATTGGCCATGTCATGTACACTAATATTTATTAATAACTACATGCAAGCTAGCACATCATCCTTCTTTAAACCATCCAAATATTCATATTAACAATTTAAAATATATATACAATGATCAACTGAAATTTGGATGTCTACTTAGGAAATATAATGTACCATATCTATTATAAACATTAATTACAATATACTGTAATTTTTAAAGCGATCCCCGCGGCAACGCGTGGGGTATCTTCTAGTATTTAATAAAACCTAGGAAATTTACAGATAAAATTTTAAATGGATTTTCTTTTACTAATTGGATTAAAATATAATCTAATTACAGATCTAATAATCTCTTTTATCATCACAACACTAAATATTGGTGGGCCTCTCTTCATATTTCTCTGTTAGCTGTATTTAGGGCTCATAGTTAGAGCATCTCCAGCCGTGGAGACCCCTAGGAGCAAGCTGAACCAAAAAAAAAAAGAGGTCCTGGGGGCAAGACACGTTTCCGACGCTATTTCGGCATGTTGGAGAGTGCATGTTCTCAGCCGTAGCACACCCCAGGCAAAAGTTTGTGAGAGAAATAACTGAGTGGGCCAAGAAAAAAGACAAATGGAGAGACGTGATTCTCCCAAAGTTTTGTCGGCGCCCCGAGCAGCCCCCAGCGCCCTAGGTTTCGCATGGGTCTGTCGGCGCTATTTTGACGTCATGGGGGCGTTGGGGGCGCGACTGAGCCATTTTTTTGGCTATTTTAGCCATCTGAGACTAAAACCAAGCCAAAAAAAAGTGCGTTGGGGGCGTCCCTGGGGAAGGCCGGTGATGCTCTTAGCCTTTGTCATTATGTGGCAGATCTGTAGCAGCAACAACTAATTGATTGGAAGAGACAAATTAGAGCGGAGCAGAGCGCAACAACAGAGATCTGTAGCAGCAACGACTAATTCATTGCAAGCCGAGACGGGGAAGCAGAGGCGCTGCAAGTCGACAAGGTCGTGCACGTTGGCGACGACCATGGAAGCATGAAGCTCTTATTTACCACTCCAAGGCACCGTGGGGGCCTCCAGTCGCCTGCATCGATGCTATATGGGCTGCAGTGATATGGCCCTTTTAACGTGTTTCGTTTGTTCTGTTTGTTATTGTTAAAACAGAAAAATAAAAAGGGAAAGAAAATGAAAGGAAAATGGTCATTTTTATATATGAACAATTTTTTAAAATCCAAACATTTTAAAAAAAAATTATCAAATGTGAAATTAATTTACAAAATCTAAAAGGTTTCCTGAATGTGAAATATTTCCAAATGTGGAGATAAATAGATTTGAATATTTATGAGTTATATCAAATTTAAAATGTGAATAAAAAATGATTTGAACAATTTTTTAGTGTGAACAATTTTCAAATATGAAAGTTTTGATTTGTAGAATTTTTAAATTTGATTTTTTTTACGTTTTAAACAATTTTTGAATTCAAACGTTTTAAAAACTGGAAAATAAAAATAAAGCAGAAAAAACAAAAGGAGAGAAAAAAAAGACACTGAAAAGAAAAAAAAATGCAGAAAAAATCTGCCGAAATGGAGAAACCGCCAGAATGGGCCGGCCCACCAGCATCGTGCTGCATGGCGGTACTTGAGAAGAGATAGATAGACAAGGGCGGTATTAAGTTTTGGAGGGATTCCGGTGCCCTATAGGGGGAAACACTTAACCCAAATTTTGGCCTGGACACTCGGCAAACATAAAGGAAATTCTAAAGCGGAAAAAGTTTTCCGAGTGTCCGTTAGTGTACACTCGGCATAGGGAGCCCACCGTGAGACGCGGGAGCAAAAACCAGGTGTGCAGATGTACACCGAGTATGAGTTGTGTGCCGAGTGCTTCTTAGGGTACGTAGTTGCAGAATGGTAATTGTTGTCCGAGTTATTTCCGTAAATTAGTCGACGTGTAAGTGTTTTACGTCAGCAAGAGTCGTGTATGCGAGAGATGTTGGGTCATTCATGCATGCATGTATCACGATGTGCTTGCATCATGTGATTCGTTTATTTGCAGTAGTGTAGTATATCGATGGATTCTGCCGACGGAATTGATTGAGTTGGCAACTAGTATAGAGATGCATGATTAAGGTGCTATATAAGTTTAATGAGCAAGATATTGGAACGCGACCATGCATGTGCGGCTCGGTGCGTGCTAACCCTGTTAGCTCTTTAATTCGATTCCTCGGTGCATGTGGAAGTTAACTCTCTCGCTCTCTATGTCTATCCATATATATACCACACCAAGGGTATGTTGGTCGATCACACTCCACCGGCCAGTTAGAGAAATGGCGGCCACAAAAGCATTTGCTTTCATCCTGCTCGTTCTGCTGTCCAAGACGCGGGCAGAAACGCCGGCGCCACCGCCGGCAGCTGCCGAGATGGCAGAGGCATTTACCTTGCCTGCCATCTTGCAGTATGATATCGACAAGGTGATCGCCGACGTCATGGATTGGATCGAAGACAACGTCGTTGGGAGCAACGTCTGCTCCAACAACTGCAAAGCCTGCCTATTCACCAGCGCCACTTCCTGCGCTGGGCGTCCGCTGGTCCTTCAGCTGACGTGCTCCATCACGCGCGCCACCGCGAAGGGGTGTATCAGCAAGTGATCGGAAGCACTAATGCTGTCGTGTGCACTACTCCATGCATCCCTAGTAATTACTCCATGTATTGTATGTACGACGTGGGCATGCATGCGCCCCCTATTGAATAAAATAAATCTCAACACGACTGTAACCCTTCCATCCCAACCTTCCCTTTCTTGCACCGCCTAGCTTAATTTCCTTTTTGCCACCATTGGGTTTGTGTGGACATGCATCACAATTAAAATGTGCTGCATTCATTCATGTAAAACCCAGCTTCTCCCACCCAACCAAATCATTTTTCTAATGCCTGCCGGTCATGTAATTATATATACTAGCTCGTGCGATGCAACGGAAGAAAATAACCATTTTTTGGACAAAAAACATCACGTGATCATATTGTTGCTCCAAAGTGGATCGACCCATGTAATCCTATACCCGTATAATCCTCGCTATTGGTTAGTTTTTATGAATAGTTCTTAGATCAACATTGTAGGCCGCTATTGGTATTTTATTTTATTTTGATGGAGCGAACCCGATTTTATCAGAAGAACTACAGATCGGTCAAAAAATTCTACGCGTGGAGATAGAGGAAAGGTTGTTGCTGCTTGCGAGACGCTGCAGCAATTACGGAGAGGCTTGGAAGGCGACTCGTTTAGTGGCGACGGGGTGTGAGGCCAAACACAGGAAAGAGCGGACAAAGATAGGATTAAAAAGAACGATATCCAACTTAAGGCATAGGTGTATAATTTTGTATAAACTTAAAGGCAATTTTAACGTACCACCAACAAACCAAGTAAGTCTTAATCCTTTTATTATTATATATATACTAGTAAACATGCCCGCGTGTTGCTACGGGTTGTCCAAAGAGAAGCAAAATGAAAATACAATTTTTGGTTTATTCTTCCGGTTACATTATAGACCAAGAACAACATGGTCACAAAAAAATCTGCATTGATAATTGGAACTGCACACTAAAATTCTTTGGATAAAAATATCAACGGTACAAAATAATAAGATTTCATTCCAATTAGGGCATGACAATCTCCGCTAGTAGGAGCAGCATGCAATATTTGTATATGTATACGCCTTAGTGCATTAACAAAGCATATCTTCAGTCCGTGCCTTTAGTGTAGCCTCTGTTGGCATCCTAGCTAGTGCTACAGATGCTTAAAGTGTGCAACACTTAGATCATTGCATAGTGCAGCTATCTTTGTAGTAATCAATTGTGTGCTAACAAAACGGTGACCCACAGATCACGTCATGTATTAGCTACATAGATCCGATGAAATCTCCACCGTGCAAACTACAATGCCGACCCGAGAGCAGCATCCCACGGGTTGCCTCCTTCTCTAGCGGAAGAATACACAAGTCAATGAGAAAATATTTACCTAATAATAAAGGGCGTGTTCTAGATCAGTACTCCCTCCGATCCTAAAAGAGTGACGTGAAAAATGAGCTAGCACCTTGTAAAATTGTATAGAGCCTACGACACTTAAATGGGATCAGAGGGAGTACCTTTTACTACTGGTCATATAGGAGTAGTATGGTTCCATCCGACGGCCGAGAGAAAATTGGCCCAGCAGGCCCAGTAGTGCCAGGTATTGGAAACTTGAGCAAAAAAAAAATTAATGAATCGTTGACCTATGATATCCCAGCTCTGCTCGACTGAACCAGGAATTCGCTCGCGCCGCCGCCACGCCCGAGCTCGAACCGCCGCCACACCCGAGCTAGAGACGCTCCGCCACCCCCAGTGTGAGTCGCCGCCACAAGTCCAGTTATGCCTGTACGCCACCTCCAGTCGTGACATCCCAATTCGCCGGCGTCGCCTCCAGCAACGAGTGCGCTCGCGCCGCCGTCACACCCTAGCTCGAGCCGCCGCCACACCTGAGATCGAGCCGCCGCCGCCACCCCCCACTGTGCTGTGCCGCCACGAGTCCAATTCGGCCAGATCGCGTGCTCGTGTTATATCTGTTGTAAACACTGACGTTGCCTTTGAATATTTTAGAAATTGGGCATCAGGCATGTGTGGTTTTAGCAATGACCAGAGCCACCGTAGACAAAACGAGGTCCTAACTGATCTTGTATTATCCCCACGAAACCGAGTTTCCAGCAGCCAAAAATAAGCTCGACCTCATATCAGTATGTAGCAACATCTCCATTGGAATGTCTAGCAGGGTAACGTGGTAGATGGCAATGGCCGTGAGGATTGCCTTTACCTTGACTTTACGCCGAGCAATGTTGAGGAGCTTTCTGTCCCAAGGCTTGAGCTGATCGAGAATTTTGTCATCGAGGTGTAGGAGATAAATTCCAGACTAACGTAACAGAGTAAACAAGCAGACTATTTAGTGATATACTCCATGGAACAAGCAAACTATTTAGTCCTGTACATTAGCATTATATTCCTTGCATTCTTCTTAAGCTTCCAGCAGACATCTTTTGTTTTATATTACTTAAGTGCACCAGAATTAGTGGCAATGAGATTGGATAATACTAGCCGTTGCTGTGATCGATTGTATTTGTATATATTGTTGCCTTACCTCCCCTATTTTTCCTGGACTAAGCAGCACATTTGTTCCGAGTTCTATGTGGTCAGATATATTTCCCTGTCCTGGAAGACAAAGGACATGATTATCCCGTTCTCGCATTGTATTGAGAGCTATCTTCTGTGAAGTGTTTATTTTTTTCTGTTGTACAACTTACAAGGCATGTCATCCATTGTATTGTTTACATGTTGAGATTACTGTTTGTGAAGCGATGAACTCTGCACTAGATGAAGAAATGGCTGCTGATCCTTCTGTCGTTATGACGGGCGAAGAGGTAGCATTTTCAGCGAATTGCATTTTCAGCTTTGTTAGTACCTTATTTTTCTAATACCTATTCTTCTGCTGTAGGTTGGAGAATATCAAGGTGCATACGAGGTTTGTAAAGTTTTGAAGATTTTTTTGTTTTTGTTTTAGGCCCATTGACAGCCGGTGTCAGGTTCTAAAACTCCATAATTATTGATCTTTCATGGATATTTTGCAGATCACAAAGGGCTTGCTTGACAAGTATGGTCCTGATAGGGTTCTTGAGACACCATACACTAGTGGAAAAACAACCCCTCTCGTCCAGGGGGCCAGGGGGCAGCTGTCCCGGTTGCAACAAAATCCGGGACAAATGCCATGCCTTGGTCCCGGTTCGTGCGCCCGGGGCAACAAGAATCGCCTGGGGGCATTTGTCCCGGTTCGTGGGGGTATATCGGTCCCGGCTCTTGCCACGGACCGGGACCAATGCCTAGCCACAGGCCACGTGGCACGCGCATGACCTATTGTCCCGGTTCAGTCCACGAACCGGGACTAATGTCCCCTTCCCCTATATATACTGCCCCAGCCCTTCCCTCCTTCAATCTTTTTTTTTTTGCTTGGAGGTGTGAGAGAGTGTGGTGTTATTGTGTTTTATTTTACTATGCACACGAGGTGTTCGACGAAATTCCCGAGCCGCACATAAGCTCACTGAAAATGGTATCTTCGACCGAGGTTAACAAATTATCTTTTTCATCTGTAACTTATACATAAAAAATTAGTATTTGTCAATGTACTGTGGTCATCTCTGTATTAATATGTTATTGTAATGTATTTTGATAAACTTAATTATATGATGCAGATGGATGCACGGCAGCGATGGATGTACGGTGACCGACGCACTTCCGAGTATATGGCAGGCCTGAATGCATTTCTTGCTGTAGCTCAGGCGAACAAAGATAATGGCTTCATGTGTTGTCCATGTGTTGATTATCGGAACGTCAGAGAACATTCTTCCGAAAGAATCCTTCACGGCCATCTACTTCGGAGAGGTTTCATGCCCAGCTATAATTGCTGGACCAAGCATGGAGAAAGAGGGGTTGTGATGGAAGACGATGAAGAAGAAGAAGAAGATCCTTTGTTCCCTGAATACGACGATACTGCAATGGAAGAGAATGCAGAAGATCGAGGTGATCAAGAACAGGCATCAGAAAGACGGAAAGTTAAGGCACCCCGCCGATGGATCGCAGTGGAGAAAGATCGAGAGAGACTTCCCAGACTTTACAGGAGAGGCGAGAAACTTATGGTTTGGTCTAAGTACAGATGGCTTTAATCCTTTTGGGGAGCAGAGCTCCAGTCATAGCACTTGGCCTGTAACTCTATGTATGTACAACCTTCCTCCTTGGTTGTGCATGAAGCGCAAGTTCATTATGATGCCAGTTCTCATCCAAGGCCCGAGGCAGCCTGGCAACGACATTGATGTGTATCTAAGGCCATTAGTGGAAGAACTCTTACAATTGTGGGGCAAACCAGGTGTACGTGTGTGGGATGAGAACGAACAAAAGCCATTTGACCTACGGGCGTTGCTTTTTGTAACCATCAATGATTGGCCTGCTCTTAGTAACATTTCCGGACATACAAACAAGGGATACAATGCATGCACACACTGTTTAGATAATACTGACAGTGTTTTCTTGAATAAATATAAAAAGGTTGTATACCTGGGGCATCGTAGATTTCTTCCGATCAAGCATCCCATAAGAAAGAAAGGAGGAAAGCATTTCAGAGGTGAGGCAGATAACCGGAAGAAGCCTGAGCTGCGTAGTGGTAATGATATATTCGATATGGTCAAGGACCTAGAAGTAATCTTTGGTAAGGCTGCTGGCAGCCAACCAGTTCCGTACGGCCCTGATAAGCGTGCACCAATGTGGAAGAAGAAATCTATATTTTGGGAGCTACCCTATTGGAAAGTTTTAGAGATCCGGTCTTCGATCGACGTGATGCACGTGACAAAGAATCTTTGTGTCAATCTGCTATGCTTCCTGGGCGTGTATGGGAAGTCCAAAGATACGCCAGAAGCACGGGAGGACTAGCAACGTATGAAAGACCCAAGCAACAAGCACACAGATAGGCGCCATTACTTAAGCAGCTACGCTCTTACTAAAGCAGAGAAGGAAATATTCTTTGAATTCCTTTACAGTATCAAGGTTCTGTCTGGCTTCTCGTCGAATATAAAGGGGATAATAAACATGGCAGAGAAAAAATTCCAAAACCTGAAGTCTCATGACTGCCACGTGATTATGACGCAGTTGCTTCCGATTGCATTGAGGGGGCTTCTACCGGAAAATGTTCGAGTACCCATTGTGAAGCTATGTGCATTCATGAACGCAATATCTCAGAAGGTAATCGATCCAGAAAGTCTGACAAGATTACAGAGGGATGTGGTCCAGTGTCTTGTTAGTTTTGAGTTGGTGTTCCCACCATCCTTCTTCAACATTATGACTCATCTCCTGGTTCACCTATGTGAAGAGATTCATATTCTTGGCCCGGTAATTCTACACAATATTTTCCCCTTTAAGAGGTTCATGGGAGTCTTGAAGAAATATGTTCATAACCGTGCTAGGCCAGAAGGAAGCATCTCGAAGGGCTATGGAACAGAGGAGGTCATTGGGTTCTGTGTTGACTTTATTCCTGACCTAAAGACAATAGGTGTTCCTGAATCGCGGCATGAGGGGAGACTGAGGGGAAAATGAACGCTGGGAAAGAAAACAATGATACCTAGGGACGGGCATTCTTTGACCAAAGCACACTACACAGTTCTACAAAATTCTATGTTCATGGCTACGTATCTCGAGGAACACAAGAAGCCTGTACGGTCTGCAAACCCGGGGAAGGATGACTCATGGATTAAACGCGAACACATGGAGACTTTCGGAAGTTGATTGCAAACACATCTTATAAATGACAGCACTGTTGAAGATCAGCTATACATGTTGGCAGGGTCACCATCTTCGACTATTGGGAGTTTTCAAGGGTACGA
Source organism: Alopecurus myosuroides (assembly GCA_028641055.1). NCBI lineage: Eukaryota > Viridiplantae > Streptophyta > Magnoliopsida > Poales > Poaceae > Alopecurus > Alopecurus myosuroides. Next base: position 11,655 of record JAPCYS010003047.1, read on the forward strand.
GATAAATGAGAATACATTTTACACGAGCTCACAAGATAAGAAGAGCACCAACCAAAACAGTGGTGTCCGCTTTGATACAACAAACGAGAATGGAAAAAATGACACATACTATGGTTACATAGAGGAGATATGGGAACTTGACTATGGACCTTCTTTTAAGGTCTCTTTGTTCAAGTGCAAATGGGTCAACCTGAATGGAGAAGGGGTAAAGGTAGACCCGCTTTATGGAATGACAACAGTGGATCTCAACAATATTGGTTACAATGACGAACCATTCGTCCTAGCCAATGATGTGGCTCAGGTCTTCTATGTGAAGGACATGTCTTCCAGACCGAAGAAAAGAAAAAATAAGGAAACAAATTTATCATACGATGAGCCGAAGCGTCACATAGTTCTCTCAGGGAAAAGAAACATCGTGGGAATCGAGGACACGACAGACATGTCAGAAGATTATAATAAATTTGTTGAAATTCCACCCTTCACAGTGAAAGCTGACCCCACCATCCCGTTAAATAATGAAGATGCTCCATGGTTACGGCCGAAGCGATCATAAGCAAGGGACACGAACTCATCCACCCCGGCCGAAGAGTAGGTGTAAGTTTGACGAATAATTTGTATTGATCGGTCAAAAGCTGGCAAGCATTCAGTGCTTGACAACTATGACCAGCCTGACTTCATTATTATTCCAACCAGCGGCACACCCACCCACTTTTCTGTTTCTCTCTCCTCCGTCTGTTGGTGATGTGTAATAATAAGCGTGGAATACATGATCATATAGTTCTGTTTGATCAGTATTTTGTATTGACCGGTAAAAGGCTCACAACTATGACCAGCCTGACTTCGAAAATGTAGGTCTTCCGTGTTGCCAGGTACTGAAGGTTCTTGAGATCAGAAATATCAAAGAAATTCCACCACACTATGTTTGGAAAAGATGGCGAAAGAATGCTCAGAGTAAACCTTCGAAGGAAAACTATGGTTTTTCTGTTGTAGACGAAGATCTAAAATTCACCGTGCCAATAAGGTACAACTCGCTTTGTCGAACCCGGGATAGAGAAAGATGGGCTTTGCCTTATGGGATATATACCATCCTGAAAGATATCCTTAAAACAGAAATAGAGCTTCGGTACTTATTTAACAGATATGATAAATGTTTGGAGGAGAAACGTCTAACTGAACAACAAAGTTCCCAAATGTTGAAGGCGGAGGGGAGCGCGAAGGCGACGGCGGACGAGCAGAGGAGAGGAAAGCGCGAGAGCAACGGCGCGGTCTCCCCCGCCCGACCGCCCGTCTCTGCTTTAAGTCTGCTGCTCCCGCTGCGGCTTGCCGCGTACACGAAAGTTACTATGCGCAGAGTAAACCTTCGAAGAAGAACTTGTCGAAATTTATATAAATCACCCGGGATGCCTTGTATGCTCTGGACTAACTCGGAAGATCGCGAGAAAAAACAAAAATTTTAACATTTTATATTCAAATTATATACAAATGGTAAAATAATTAATAGTTTCAATAGTTAGAATAATTATTTAGTTAAACGAAAAATGGATTTAAATTAGTTTTGCAAATTCTAGCATTTTTCATGTTGCAATTTTTGTCAAATTTGAAAGTATATAGAAGTTGTTAATGTGCAAACTTAACCCTTTTCAAATTTTGGCGCTACAAAATTTTGGGCACGCAGGGAGGCACCGAAATTCGAAATTAGTTTTTGGTCCCGGCCCGGGGTACTAACCGGGACCAAAGGGGCTCTAGTCCCGGTTGGTGGCACGGGCCGGGACTAGAGGCTCAGGTGTATAAAAATCGTTGCCCTCTCTCCAGGCCGAACGAACACCCTAGGACAGTGGACATGGCTTGGTGAAGCCCTGCCGGCGGCGGGAACGAGTAGACAGATCCCGCCGGCGGACAGCCGGCGGGGATGGGCTAGGGACACGGTAGACTAAGGCACACAACTTATATTAAAAAAAAGGCCAGGGGCCTTGCTTACATAGATAGGGGGCGGCGCGGCCACAGGCGGCCGGCCGTTTTCTTGGGGGGTAGCTTAGTCTAGGGGGGGCGCACCGGCGCCGATCTACTCGTCCTCCTCGTCGGAGGAGATGCACTGGTAGGGGGGGGCTGCCACAGGTGGGCAGGCGGCTGGGCCGGGCCCGGCGGGGGCGGAGGCATCGGGGGCGCGTACGGCGGTGGCGGGGGCAGCACCTCCTGCTCCGGCGACGAAACGCCGCCGGTCCAGGCCCAGGACATGCCGTACTCCAGGCCTGGGGGAGCGGCTGCGGCGGCGGCTGGTCCTCGGACGCCTCCCACTCGGCGTACAGCACGTGCCACCAGGGGGTAGGCTCGGTAGGGGCGGCGGCATGGCGGCGGCGTCGGCGGCGGCGGCGGCCACGACCCGCTCCCACCGCTTGATTTCGTCGTCGATGAGGGAGCGGCGGGAGGCCTCCTAAGCCTCCTCCATGCTGGCCCGGAGCTCGGGGTCCTCCTCCCCGGAGAAGTCCTCGCCGATGTCCTCGAGGAACCAGAGCTCCTTCTCCCGGCCGGGCGGTGCCGCGGGGTAGTCGTCCACGTTCACCTCCGGGAGGTGGACGTCTGGCCAGAACACCGGTGTGGCGTTGTTCCAGTGCCACTCGGCCTCCGCCGTCCGGATGTACCGGCGGAAGCGCTTGCCCTTGGGCGCGGCGCGGGGCGGCGGGCGTGCCGCCGGAGGTGGCGCGGGGACGCGCGGCGTCCCGCCGATGCGAACACCTCCAGGGCCGTAGCCGAAGGCCTCCGCCGGCGGGGGTGGGACGCGGCCGGCGCCTCCCGAGGAGCCTTCGTGGTCGTTCCTGGGGCGCTTGCCGGAGCCGCTCGAGAACCAGCGAGACATTGTTGCTAGGGTTGCTTTGTCTTGGGCGCGGCCGGGGTGGATGGGTTGTACGGGCGGCGGGGGCCCTTTAAAAAGGACCCGGGGGGCTGGCATGCCAACCGGCGGCCTGAACATGGCGGCGGTTGCAGGCGGCCATGAATGCGTGGCGGGAGCCGAGGCGTGGCGGCGGTTGCAGCTGTGGCACGCGCGCGTGGGGAAATGGGGGCGCGGGAAGCCGAGGCGGGGCGGGAAGACGAGGCGACAGTGGGCCCTTTGACCGCCCATGTGGTCTTAATTTAAGGGACCAGGCGAGCCAGCCACTAGGCCGCTGGCCAGTGGCCCCTTCGAACCGTTGACCGACCATAATAAAAGACGCGGGCCAGTGGGCCCTTTTGACCAAAAAATGTGGCCAGTGGGCTTAATAAAAGATGTGGGCCTGGACGCGGTTGGGGAAGGGGGAGGCCGGCTGGGGATTGGGAGATAGGAGCCCAAAAAACGAAACGAAAAAAAACCTGCCGCGGCAGGGGAAAATTGACGGCTATATTTTTTTTTAAAAAAGTATCCATCCCGGTCCCTTGAACGAACCGGGGCGAACTCCCTGGCCGACCCCTGGCCCAGGTTCGCCACGTGGCATATCCTTACCATCCCGGGTCCTGGCACAACCGGGACCAATGGGGGAGGCCATTTGTCCCGGCTAGCCCATCCCGGTTGCACAACCGGGACAACTGGCCCTTACGACCCGGGACAAAAGGCCCTGTTTCCACTAGTGATAATTAGGGGAATGTAATCACCTCTGAAGAAACATTATGCTTATGTACATTACTGACCTTTAACAGCTCAATTTAAATGCAGGCTCTCACGACACCTTTTGGTTGCTAGTTTTCTAAAGAAACACTTCACGATGTACCTTATGTTCAGTTAGTAGTTATTATGTGTTTACAATAAGTTTATTTACAGATATGTCTTACCAACAGTGTTACCAAGGCCCGTTCATACAAGAAATATTGGTTTATTACTACCTCCTAAAATATGGGCCATCTTTCTTCAATACATTGTGATGACTTCTATTGGCTTAACACTTAGATTATCTGTCTTTGAACTGTGACACAGTGTTATGCAGCGTGGTTTTGCACTGTATATTCTTCAGAAGATGATCGAGGCTTGCTAAAAGCTGCAATTATGGAGTTTATGTGACTGGACCTAATGTTTATAGGCTGTAATCGTAGAAGCACTTTGTAAAGAAATTTGCCTTGGTTCCTGGTGTTTTGAAACAGTGCCGATCATCCTGTAATCAAACTATTGGTTGTTGTGCTGGTGTCTGATGTTTCACGATGGTGTTGGTTTGCTGTTGCTCTGTCTCTGTCTGAGATATTCTAAGAGAGGAGCGAGGAGAAAAAGAATTTGTTTGCAAGCTAACAACTTTATTACACTACAAAATTACACACTAGGGGTTAATATCCGTGCTACATATAAGAATAGCATGAACCAGAAAAATCTGTAGTATTTACTATAAGTCGAGCAGAGGACGACGTGGATGAGCAGCAGACACGGTGGCCATGGCCGTGGACGCGGCGGTCCTCCACTCCCACTTTGCACGACAGCGGGAGGAGAACTAGCTGGTGGCCGGAGCTCGACGGGCGCTGTTGGTTCGTGGCGGCCGGAGTTTGGCGGGAGGCGCTGGTTCGTGGTGGCTGGAGTTCGAAGGGCGGTGCTGGTTGGAGGTGGCGGGAGCTCGAAGGGCATGGTGGCCAGAGCTCGGACGGTCATTTGGGGAAATTTTGAGGATTTCACGATTTGCCAGCACAAGTGCACAACTCGTCATTGCTGGGCACAAATGCTAAAATATCCACAATTTCTTCTTGGGCCACGAACATTCGACGTTCTTGGGCCAAAGCCCGCTAACGGGAGGAGCTTAACTTGCAGTAGTACGAAACATACTACTGAGGATGTGACCACCAGTACGAAACAATTTCCAGCGATTTTAACCTTTGGATTAGAGGAAATAAACGGTTGTGGTTTATTTGGGGGTACCACAGAACAGCTCTAATAAAGAGAGGAAGATTTTTTCCGGTCCATCATGTATTTTACCGTTTTTCCCTCTCAAGAAATTACATATTACTCTCAGAATCCCACTGTGCCTCTTCGTTCCTATTACTTCTCCTGACAGAGCGGCTCGCCTTGGCCCTCTGCCCGAGTCTAGGCCACGTAGATACTGGACACCTTCCCTCCGAAGACCTCCGGCGGCACCACCGGCCCCGGTTTCCTCTGGTCACAGCTGTCCCACCGTTCCCCCTCCCTACCACTCTCGCCACGTATGTGGACAAGCACGGTGGCTGTCCACCGTTGACTCGTACAGGGCGCACTCGTCGGCCGTGGTGCCGCCTCTGGTGAGCCTGCGGAGTCTCCTCCCTGCCGTTGCGGGTTCCTGCTCCTCTACGCTCTCTCGTCTCCATGATCTGCGGTTCCCTATAGAGCTGCCACCGCCATGGCTCTGTACCTGCAAGCACTCGAGCTCTGCCTCTCGGCACCCCCAAACTGCATTCGTGCGCCGTCGTGCTGCCGGCAGCGATTAGTCGTGGCTCCGAGCACAAGTATTCTCTCCGGTGACAGACATGCCCCATTCCAGCGTTGAGGCTCTCGCGCTGCCCCTCTCGGGATGGTGGTTCCCAAGGATGGTCGTGTTTGCGGTCTCTCGCGAGGCCATGTCCATCTACGTGCGGCAGAGCTGGCGTCCAACAGTCGGCGCACAATAGGACATAACCCCCCCCCTCCCCCCCTTACATTGTGAGGTGTGGCACGGTGCAGTTTCAGCGGGTCGGAGCAATTTGGCGACTCTCACCCAATTATAGAGCACTGCAGTAGACAACTAAGATCTAAAATTCAGATAATAAGCTCAAAATTTGCACTACTTGGGCTAAAACTGAAACAGGGTGGGCAAAATTAAACTTTAAAGCTAGGTACTTAGAAGATGAGGATAGAGAGGGATGGGGTGCTGTTCTGAGAAATTATATAGGTTCAATGATGCTCACCGCTTGGGGCAGTAGCGGCCTCCAAAGAATCAGATCTATCTTGCCTATTTACGCTGGTTTGGTTCATTTGGAAAATGACGTTTATCTCTGAAATAATTAGATCAGCGCCGCCCTACATGGCTACCCTGATTGAACATGAATAAAACGAATTTTCGATTATCTGACATATAAAAATTTAGTTTAAAAATATTAAGCAGGGCAGTGTATGAATATGATCTGTACAAAGTTAAAGTTTCCAACACACAATGCGCAAACACAAAAAATCTGTATAGAGTGGTTAACAAAGATTGATCAGCTTTGACAAGAGGTATTAGCACCCCAAGTACACAAACTTGTGAGGTAGGAGCAAATACATACATAAAAAAGCAAAAGTGAATAATCTCATACATGAACTTGTCATGCGGGAGCAAATACATACACATTAGGCTTAATGATGACACCGAGGTTGCCATGCTGGATGAAATTTTGCGAAAAACCCCTCGAGAAGAACGCGTTGTCATGGAACAGTCACGCACCGTGGCAGCCTTCTCCCTTACTGCGGGCGCCCGCGCCGGCGCGGCCCAGCACAGAGACGACGATCTTCTTGTCCCTGTCCAGAGCGTCGAGGAGCCCCTCCACCGCCCGGTCTTTGGCGTCGATGTGCCCGATCTGCAGCCATGCGAGCATCTCCCGCACGTCCGCTGCGCTGCCGCGGGGGTCATTGTCGTTGTCGGGACGTCTATGGAAGTTCGGACAGCACGCCGGTCCGGACGAGCAATCCCGGGGGTTTACGTCCAGGCTGCCGGCCAGCGCGTCGATGGCGCTCTGCATCCACAGGGCAGCCTACGTCCAGGCTCACGGCGCTGACGATTGCGGTAAGGGAGAAGGCTGCCATGGTGCCTAGCTGTTTGTGACAACGCGTTCTTCTCGAGGGGTTTTTCGCAAAATTTCATCCAACAGGGTAGCCTACGTGTCATCATTAAGCCTAATTTGTATGTGTTTGCTCCAGCATGACAAGTTCATGTATGAGATTATTCACTTTTGTAAGTTTATGTATGTATTTGCTCCCACGTCGCAAGTTTATGTACCTGGGTGCTAATACCTCTATCCAGTATTCCAAGCAAAGAAAGAACGCATGCATTTTTTTTTCGCACCTTGGTGGATTTGCTGCTGCGTGAAGTCATTGGCTTGGAGATCGTGGCCTCATTCTCTGTATACACGTGACACACGCAATGGTGTCTCTGCCCACGCTGCGCTGTGCAGCAGAACCGAGGCACCACGTCGCCTGGCATCCGGCTCCTAGGCAGCGCTACTGGCCGCCGACATGCGCTTCTCGGTGGCGGCGCCTCCACGTACATGCCGGGTCAGCTTCTCTGACCGTTCGGCACGTGCGTCGGTCGCCGGATAGCACCGATCCATCTTCCACATCTTGTCGCCCGAGGAGAGAAAATTGATCTCCCGGGGGGCGGTGCGCGTTGCGGAAGTGGTGGAAGTCCTAGGATCGGCGCCGTGACCTCGTGGCTCTGATACCATGTGAAAATTATAGAACCCTAATTATTGTTGTTTGTTGAAATATAAATACACACCTAGCCACTTTCTATCTGTTCGGACTTTTGGTTTATATGGCTAGTGCAACAATTCTATATGGTATCGGAGCCACGAGGTCTCGAGTTCGAGAGCCTGCTCACGCAGTATTAAAACCAAAAGAAAAAAGATTCTGTGACCCGCACCAATCCCACGCTAAGGACTAAAATATTCTAGACGTGAGGGGGAGTGTTGAAATATAAATACACACCTAGCCCCTTTCCATCAGTTCGGACTTTTGGTTTATATGGCTAGTGCAACAATTCTATAGATGGTAGTGCGGTGATTTGCTCCCTGTGTTGCTCTGAATGTTTGACATAAGAGATTTTTTACGGTGATCATCTTCACGGCTAGTCAAAATATTTATGTACCAAACCAAATGTGTTTTGTTATTCACGGATCATTTGTATTGTCTGTTGAGGCTCTCTGAAATACTTGGCTAGTCTACTTAATCGGGATTTACTTTGCATTTGTTCTTCTTTTGTGTTTTTCTGCAGTATAATCCAATTTTATGCGGAGTAATTGGGCTATGTATTTAAATCTAAAGGTTACAATTTACTATTAAGTGGTAGGAGGCCAGCCGCAGCGATTCGGTAGAGAGTGAGGCAGTCCGGCTCGATTTGGGAACGGTGAGTTGGGGAATCGGGAGAGAGAGTGAGAGGCTGCTACATAATTTTTGTAAATCACGTTGCACACCGGGGATATCTGCCTCACTCTCTCGTAATTTTGTCACCTTACACGTTGCACATGTACCAGTGGTAAAATAGAGAGCGAGGCTGCATGTTGCGTGGGAACGTGCAGTCCACACCGAAATATTTGTAAAAAAATTACCGTGCAACCATCCCCATCACGTAATTTGGGTACCGTCCCCACGTTTTTGGTACCGTCACCACGCAATTTTTGGTACTGTCCCCACGCTGTTGGTACCGTCCCCACAAATATCTTGGTTCCGTCCCCATATTTTTGGTACCGTCAGCTTCCGTCAGTCTGATTCCGTCTATTTTACCACCATTTGATCGAGCCGGATGGACGGTTTATAAAAATGCCAACCACCCTAAAACTTGTAATCTTGGTAATGTCGAACTAAAAAATGGATAATGCCTTTGTATGCATAATTTTTTGTGTGTTGTTGCTCAAATGCTGCTCTTGTTTTGTTTGCGACAATTTGGGAGGAATTGGCCATTTTTATTCGGCAGTCTAAGCAAGTTTTATTGCTGGGGCCCTCCGCAATTAGGATACTCACTAATCCCTTAATTAGTTTGCCCAGCAGAGGGGCTTTCTTTGCTTGCCCCATGCTCACATCTAGTCACACATGCCAACATAAGCTGATTATAAATTGGTTTTGCGTCTAATGACTAGTCATTGCACTTGCTAAACATAATATCCGCCCAACGAGCAAGCTAACTGAAACCAAATTATTGCAATCCTATTCAAATTGTTGCAATCCTATTCAAATTGGAGAAATCCTAACCAACCTGCACCTAAACCTAGATGTTCATCTACAGAGTAGATTGACTCCAATGTGAGAACCAGGGGAAAGAGAAGGAGGGAGAGAGAGGGCAGAGAGGAGAGCACCTCCACAGGCAGCAGAGAGCACCTCCACGGGCAGCACACAAGAAGCACCTCCACACTTGGGCGACGGATGCTCCTCCACGCGCAGGCGCTCACTGGTGGAAAACAGGCCTTTAGTCCCGGTTCGCAAAGGCCATTATTCCTGATCGTGCAATGGGGACTAAACAGTCGCGCCACTTACGGACCGCGACTAAAGGCCCGTCCACGTGGGCGCCAGAAGTCCGTCGGGGCGGAGGACCTTTAGTCCCGGTTCTCGTGGTTAACCGGGTCTGAAGGCCTCCTCTGCAGGTTTAGGGTTTTAGCCCCCCTAAACCTGGTTTCTTTTTAATTTGTTTTTTTTTTGTGTTTTATTTTAATTTTGATGAAGTTTCAGTACACATATATATTCTACGCTACTATATACATGCATATGAAATTTCAAACAAGAAGAATTCAATAGGAATATATAATATATCTTCAATCTCGGGTGACCATATACAACTTCGAGCAAGTTTCCATACACAATTACGATGGATGACCATACACAAGTTTGAACAAGTTTCAATCTAGGAGATGCATAAGGAAAAATCGTGCTAAGTCCTCTTGAATTCGTCGTCGGAAGTATAGTGTTCTTTTAGGATTGATGACATGCCTAAGGAAAAATCCTGCTAATTCCCCTTGAATTGGTCGGAAGCGAGCTTCTGGACTAAGCTTCCTCCGCAAGTTATCCGTCGCCTTCCGCAAGCTATCCGACATCTTCTTCTCAGAGGTTTCTCTCCGTATGTTCTTACAAACATAGTATCCACATAGATTGGTCCCCGGTGGCTGCTTATCCACACGAACTAACTTTCTAAAATCTAGCTGATGTTTGAATTCACCGACAATTTCTCCTGAGAACCGTGTCCAAACTCTACAGTGCAAAGAAAATTAAATGAACAAGGGAGTTATTAGCTACTACATATTAGGAAATGAACAAAAGAGACCGATCAATATAGAGCGCAAATGATTGAAAATAATTACTTTTGCAGCATTTCTCTCATGTCGACCCAAAGCTTTGCATCTGAATCCATAGAGTCCATGATATAAACTGTGGAGGTGTGAAGTTCAATTTTTAGCAGCATCCAGTGGAACCTGCGGACACGTTACATGCACAGTCATGCATAACTTATCGATTAGACATACCATGCATGGAGTAAACAAAAGAGAATGGACACAAGGAAATAGAATATGACTTTTTAGTTGATGCTTTCTAAGAAACTTGTACAAGTCTTTCTCCACGTCTTCGGAGTGACGTTGTAACACATATCCATTAATGATATGTGGGTAAATGAACCCAACATCATGGATGTTTCTTATTTTGCATTCCCAAATCTTCAATCTGCATAATAGAGTACGCAACAATATAGTTAGGAAAATATATATATATATAGTGCAGGAAATGAAGAACGAGATGAGGTAGAAATAAATCACTTACAGAACGTAGCAACTCAGGATAGATTTGTCGAGCTCGCGTAGATTGAACAGCTGGAACAATTCACTCATATGAACTGTTACAGTATACCGTTGGTTGTGATGCTGCTCTGTAACATCCACATAAACATATTCTTTGGCGGCCATGATATGAAATTATTGTACCAACCTAGCAGATTTTGCATTTGTGGTGGTAGACTCTTTTCCTGCGTAGGCTCGACGAGAGGCCCATTCATACCTCACCTACTGGCGCATCGTCAAGGCCTAACGAGGCACGAAGAGTCAAACCCATCTCGGACGCATTTTTCATGGCACTCGCTACAGTTAATCCAATTTCTGCCGCAACTGCTATGACCTGGGGGTCCTGTTCCGGACCGGCTTTCACTATGAGCGGGGGGATCGATGGTTTATTCTGCATCCCGAACTGGTCAACTTGTTTCCCGCTTTTTTTCCTTTCTTCTTTCCTCCTTCAATATTTCTGCTTCCCTACGAAGTTCACTTCCATAGTCGTCAGGCATATTCAGCTCGGCTTAGGACGGTGTCGTCAAAAAACTCGTAGCCCACTTCTTTACCTTCGGAGGGTATACTTCCTTGGGCTTAGGATCGGCCTTCCATTTCTCATAATCAGCATTCGCGGCCAATTTGGTTTCAGCTTCACTAAGTTCCCAAGGCCTTGGGGGGATAGGCTTCAGTGGTGGCTCCGGTCCCGTGTGGTCTTAGGTACATAAGTCTCCGAGTTAATAGTCCAAGAGCGGGTTTCCTTGTTGTTCGCCTGCTTCTGCTTCTTCGCCGGAGGAGGAATGGGGGGCGACGGCTGCTTACCCGCCGGAGGAGGATTGGGGGGCGGCGGCTGCTTACCCGCCAGAGGAGAGGGGGGGCGACGCCTTCTTACCCGCCGGAGATTGTGGATCGGGGGACGGCGTCGAATGGCGTGAAGGAGGTGTAGGTGAACCACCACCACCATCGAAGGGTGGTGGACTTGTTAGCCTTGGCGCGTCGCCTCGAAACACTCTGTACTTCTTTTTCCATAGAATGAACTGGCGCTTGACATCTCCAAGTCTTCTCTCCCCTTCGGGTGTAGCTATGTCAATCTCCAGGTCCTCAAACACTTGGACTATGTCTTCCACCGTGACACAAGCATAGCCATATGGAATGGGGTTGTTATGGTGGAGTGCTCCAGGTGTACAGGGTAAAGCACTGCCGGTAGCTACCTTCGTGGAAATGTTCCCCCCGGGATAATGCATATCACATTCTTTCATCTCCTTTACATCATCCACGGGTAGTGAGGCTCCGGTGCACGAATCTCGATCATCGGTGCATTAGCACCTGCAGGCGGGGCCTCCGTGGAAGCCACGCTGCTTCTCCGCTGATGCTGGCTTCCGAGATCCGCTTCATGATCTTCATGCGGCCCTGCAGGCGCCGATCTTTCTTTCACAAGTCCATGCACGTTCTGATTCAACTCACTAAGTTCCGATGCAACCTTCGCCAAAAGATCTGCATCCTGTTCCATCTTTCTCTTACGGCTTCTGTAACAGTACGGGTCATTTTCCTAGGAAAACCCTACTTTCCACGGCATTCTGCCTTTGCCTCGTACATGTCCTCCGTGTTCAGCATTCCCGAGGGCTATTTTCAGTGCGTCTTTCTCTCTGTTGAACGTGATCAAGCCCTGTTGAGATTGGGTCATTGCGTCAATAAGGGCTTTTATGGGAGCAAACGTTTGCTGCCGATGAACACACGCCCCTGTCTCCGGGTCTAGCGATCCCCCATGCCCGTACCACCACATTTTGGCTCTTTCGTCCCATCCCTCTGTACCTAGAGGGATTCCTCGCGCCCTCAAGCCGTCCTCCATCTTCTGCCACTTAGGCGCCGAAAGGCGGTATCCTCCTGGCCCCATAACATGATGGTACTGTTTCTTATCCGCATTAGCCTTATTTTTTTCGATATTTCCTTGAAATGCTCCGATTTCTTTTGCCTCACAAATTCTGGCCAATCATCTTCCAGTTCTCATTTTGTCCAGTGAAAATCGGAGTCTTTCCCTTGTTGACATATTCACGGGTTAAATTTTTATTCAAGTGCTGGAATGCTTCGGCCATCTTCTGAAGAGCGAACTCTTTGACTAGCCTCCTCCTCTCACGTCCATCCGGAACCTCGTTATCGAATTCATCGACTTTGTTGTATTCCGGAGGTAGAATGAAATGTACCATAAGCTTTCTCCAGCAATCCTTTTTCGTTCTCTTGTCGACAAAACTAAAACCAAGACGTGACTTCTTTGGCTCCTTCCATTCCTGGATGGTGGTCTGTTTGTCTCTAACAATGAATCTGCATTGGTTGATAAATTTGTGGTGTGTTGTAGGGCTTGCCGTTTCAACTAATTCGATGGTAATATCTCCTT
>JAPCYS010000260.1:0-24070 GCA_028641055.1 Alopecurus myosuroides
TGCACCAAGATCACATAACAGTTCTCACATAATTATTTTTAATAGAGTAAGAAATAGTTGGTATATCTGGATCTCCCAACTTCTTAGAAATTTTTCCATTGAATGAATAATTAGCAAGCTTAGTGTAAATTTCCTCAATAGATTTTTTCCTCTAATTAGTAAGAATATCTTTCATATACTTTAAATGAGTAGGCAACTTAATAGCAATCAGTCAAATGGATTTGCAAAATGAGAGGCTTCATCCACTCATAAAATTTATTATAGTGTTCTTTTTTTTAGTTTTGAAAGATTTATTAAGAAAAGGCATGGTATTTGCAAATTGGAGGATAATAGAAAAATTATTTTAAAAAATAGATACGTTATCACGTATCAACTACTGGTGCAAATATTTTTCTTAGAATTGAAAACGCTAAAACTGAAAGTACATCGCGTGAGCAACAACAAAAAAATTATTTAACATATATTATATCCTCTATGGAATAATCGACCTGGAGGGGACTATTGTATCTTTTGTCTTAAATGGCCCTTCAACGAGCTTTCGGCCACTAATGGCCTCTCGAAAAACTTTAAGCCGGATTTAGCTCTTTAACAAAGAAATCATTTGTATTAAGGGCTTATTTGAAAAGAGTTAGCCTTTTTTTCCTCAGCTTTTCATAAGCCAAACTGGATGGTGTTTTCTGACATTCTTATAGCGTTTGAGACTGTAAGAAAGTCATTTAGTGTGGTGTTTTTTGAGAAGGTCCAGATTTGGCTGAAAGTTAGATCAAGGACCCATTTAGTACAAAATGTACGGGACTACGTCGTTTGCCTGTCTGTCCCACTGTCATGTCCATCTCAGCCGTTACGGCCAAGTAGTTTCAAACATGAGCAAAGCCTGCAATGACGAGGCAGTAGTTCAGACAGGAAATAAGCGTGCAATGGCGTACAGTCGTCCCGTCCAAAAACCCAGCAATAAAGCAGATTGAAGAGAAGCAAAGATGAGAGCCGCTCTTACCCCAAACCCATAGCTTGCCTTCTTTCTGTCACCCTGCTCCTCACGCTCGTAGTAGCATCTACCGCCAGTGTTGCAGCAGCCGCGCCTTCTCCACCGTCGGCGGCGGCCAATGGCGGCGGCATCGCCTCCACGACGCAGGAGATGCAGCAGGCGCGCTACTTCACCTTCGTCACGCTCGTCAGGATGGTGCAGGAGAGGATACCGCAGAACACCAACTTCCTGATGCCCAGCGACAGGATGATGTCCACCGCATCGGCCGCGGTCCCTGAGAACCAGGTGCTGGACCTCCTGCTGCGGCACTCCATCCCGGCGGTCCTCACGTTCGACGACCTCAACAGGCTTCCCAACGGGACCATGCTTCCTACACGCCACACGAGACAGATGGTCACGGTGACCAAGAGGGAGCAGCAGCAGCAGCAGAAGCTCTACCTCAACAATGTCGAGCTCACCGGCCCCGACGTCTGCCCCGGAGGGGATGTGTTCAGGTGCCACGGAATCGACGGAGTTAAAAGGCCGACAGCGACGACGACGCGAAGAGGAAGAGGTACGGCCTGCGCCCCGGTTGCTGCTCCGGCACCACTCCCACGTTCAGCTGCAAATCAATCGGCAGAGACGTCTTCTGCCACAACTCCTGCAGCCCTGGAACCAGCAGTAGAAAGCCTTCAAAATTCACACACTTCACCAACACAACCTAGATTATTGGTGCTACCTTGGTCCTAGTCTTGATGCTTCCCATTTTCTAGGATGCATGGCCTTAGTCAATGGATATGCCTCTACTTTTCAAGGAACGTTAGTGTAACATGCATGGCTGATTAGGTCCCGAAATGGACCTCTGTAACCTTCGATCGATACAATGTGTTAGTTGGTTTGCATAGTGTGGTCAGCCGCCGCCAAGCTCCTTGGTCTGCCAGCCCGGAGCTCTGAATCGCGCGCATCACATGTCGCTCTTGACTGGACGGCCCTCCTGCGCACTGATCATGAATTGGACTGGCATATACCAAGTGAGGCTAGGCTGTAGAAGGGGAACAATTGCTAATTGACAACACAGACGGATTGACAACCTTCAACAAGCTAAATTCAGTTATTTCAGGTTTACATATTCAAACAAGGTACATCATTAGATGAGAGAAAAGATAACAATTCTGTATAAAGTATACGAGTGCAAAAGGGAAAAGTCTCGATAATCTAGTAGTTAAACATTACAAAGTCTGCAGCGCAGGCTCTTGTCCTTCAAAATACTAGCCCATCCAAACAAAATGTAGCACGCATCAATTCTCAGAACTAGTTTCAGGTACCAATATCCCAGAATCAAGAAAGATACGTCATCAAAGATATATATGTCATGCAGAAAATCAGTACACGGAGTAACCAGCCAAAAATGAAGTTTTACTTATGAACTGAGACTGAAATCCTTTCTCTTCACATATGAACCAGTTGGCTGATCTTACTCAAGTTTACATCACATCAGTCACAACTAGTTACACAGTTCTCACCGATAAGAGAGTAGGTAGGCATTTCCTAACAAAAGTACCATGTGGGCACAACTACTTGTTCAATTGCTTTTCCCATGTTGGTACTGAAAGAATGCTATCTAGCTGCCTGTATCTACACTTGATGAATGCTCGCACTTGTCTGTACCTAAACTCTAACATGAGTCCTGTATCTTGCCATTTACAGCCTGTTTTGTGCCAGAGTAACTGACATTACTGACCTTGGGAGCAAGCTAAGTAAGGACAAAAAAAGCCGGCAGAGAGCCGAAAAATATCCTGGCCAGCCCATCCGCCAAACAACGCAAGGCGAGTTGACAAGCAGTTGAATTGCGCTCTTTGGTAATTCTCTCCACTGTGCAACGTGGGGGATCCAGCAATTTCAGCAACTCTTCCATGTGTAGGCATGGAGCATCAGCACCGGCTAAGTAAGGCCTGAACAGATGGAATTGATGGGACTCCACCAAAATAGTACTTGGTTGATAGGCCCGGCAATTTTGATCCCTTCGCAACAAGCAGCTGCCAAAAGAACTGGTTGCCTGACTGACATCGGAAAATATGATGCACAGAGGAATTGCCCGGTTCCCTTCTTAATCAACAGCCCCGCAGCACCTGTAGTGCCATCTGCCATGAAAGTAGCGACATGGACCAGCAGCTTTTGCTCGTGTACTTCTGGTGCAGGTCCCTTTCCTTTGATATCTACTGTGGGCAGCAATTGAATATGACTCAAAAGGTTTATATGTGTCTGGTTTGCTAGCTGGAAATGGCACGCGTTGAGAAAAACTAACCTTCTCTATTCTGCATTAGCCTATGTGGGGTGAGTTGCACTGATTGAGGTTGGCACGGAGATAGTAACCCCATTACAGAGTTATTCTGCATCAGCTCCTGTGGAGTCATTTTCTCAGATCCTGGTTGGCCCAGAGATTTTTGTGAATGACAGTTCTGCAGAAATATTCAGAGAAAGACCAAAAAGTATAACATTAGACAAAGCATACCACCACAAATATTAATGCAATGTAATTGGTTTGATCATGCATATTAACTAGAAAGTGAAGTACTGTTCTCTGCATATAGCTCAAATCAAAAGTTGAATGACGTATTTTGTCATAACTACGTATGTACTTATATTTTAAAACAATAGAATTAATTGTATTATAAAGGATATATATACCCAGTAGCTTACATCTGTTAATTAGGAAACAGACAGTATTATAAAAAAGTTGAAGCATGCCATTCCCTTGTTTTACAAAACAAGTATCCAACAAATGTTCCCTTGTTACAATCAAGGCAGAAAACATAACTTTTCCGTTCACGAAAAAAGACAGAGAACACATGGCTTGCCATTCACACAGCAAGAAAATTATTGGCACTAATTCAACTTACAAGCCAAAGCTCACAAGTCATGAGAATTTTTTTGGTCATTAATTTGCAAGTCAAGAAGGAGGATAAGTGAAATATGCGTGGTCAGCGAACAGGCAATGTTACTAACCAAGAGTAGAATTAGTCCCCCATGGAGCAAAATCTGAAGCATGCGTTCGAGCAAGTGTGGTAGGAAAATTGAGCACTACACAGTACACATATGAGGCATTGTGATTAGTGTAAAGACATACTTAAGTGACTATATTTTGAGTAAGCAAACAGTTAGAATTTACTAACCAGCATTGTAACTTTTTTGTTGTGGAGGAAGCATTGCAGTAGGAGTACTTAAGCTAGAAGCATCTAACTGATCAATGAATGCAGCATGTCTGCGCACTGCACACATAGGATATGATGATCAGTGGAAAGACACAGTTCAAACAGAAGCAAAACATAAAGCTTTACCTATAACACTACTGCCATGCTCAGTACACCTAGACCTTAGATGAAGTTGTTCAGAAACGGCATAGAGCATGAATATGAAATAACATCTTACATTGTTATCTGTGTGATATAATCAGAAAAAATAATATTTCAACCAAATCAAAGTTACACTTCATCATCTGTATTTCTATCTATGTGTGATGAAGTATGAGACCATAATGTTAAATATACAATGAGGAGTCACGCACAATAACCTTGTCAACAAGCATATCTACCGTAGGTGTATCTTGCCTGCAGAATATTTGGTGAACTCAGCAAGCTATGCTAAGTTTCTCACTTTTTTTTCTATTAGGAGATGTTCTTTTTCTTCTCAGAAAGTCTCTTTGGTAATACTTGACATGAGTTCAAGAAATAATGAACTGGAAAGATATTGTAACAAAAAGTTCTACGCGTCAGGCATGCCTAATTGAATATGACAATCGGCTTGATCAGATAGTCATAGATTCACAATACTTATAGTATAGCAGTTAAGCAGTATAAAGGTAATCTTGAGAAAAATAGAAACAAGTGAAGGCCAACAAACTACATCCAGGAGTAACATTAAAAAAGTGTCCAACAACATTAAAAAAGGATCGTTCAAACAGGTTAAACCTGGATCTGAAGGATAGCCGAGTGGAGGCACATAAAGTCTGCAAATAACAAAAAATTAGATAACTCATGTGCAAAGCTAAGCTCACATAATGAGATATCCAGCTATAGTTGAAATAGCATGCATAACACTGAAGAAGCAAATATGCAAAACTATACTTTTGTACAGTAGAAGTAATGAATGTGTCCGGGCTAGTTGTCTTCCTGCTGTTTCCTACAGCTTCTCTATAATTAGGCTTTAAGTACTGTTTGCATTCCTACCAAATTGCATGACGGAGGCACATATTATCAAGCCTTTGTCTCGACGATCCATCTTATCAAGTTGACTGAACCAAATATTTTAGGCCAAGAACAGAATTGGGCAAACAATAAAAGACTGATTCGTTCCAGTAGCAAGGTATCTTCTTCGCACAAGAAAACTCTAAACCAAAGCATCGGTTCCAACAGCAAACAGTAGACAACTGACTGTGTGCTTAAGCACGCAATGACTCATTCCAATATAGCAACAAATGTTTGCACCATGGCCACACTAAACCAAATCGTTCATTCCACCAGCAAGAAATCTGCACAGGAGACCAGAAGGAATTAACCAAGTTGTTTGAACCTGTAACCATAGATAGAAGCCTAATTGCTTAACATGTGTCAGACTGTAAGCCAATTTCTTGTGTACAAAACATCGAACAGATTGTGGGCGTGTCCGAGAAGTTTCGAGTACCAACCTGCTCAATATTGCGTGAGTCCGCGCGTAGTTCGCCCAATACATAGCCCATGAGTCCTCGCTGGGCCACGGCGGCGAGATTCTGGAGGAGGAGGAAAAAGAACATTGCAAGAATCAGAGCAAAAACAGGACCGAATTAGCGAGTGAGGTGAAATAACCATCGCAGGAACGAGAACACGAACGCAACCAATTCGGCCCCAGAGGAAGCGAAAAAACCAGCGCAGAAATCAGAGCAATGACGCAACCAACTCCGACGAAGGCCGAGGCAACCTAACCCTAGAGTGCGGGCGAAAGAACCACCGCAAGAATCATAGCAGGAACTGGAACAGGTAGCCCCCTGGAAAAAGCAATAGAAGAACCGTTGCACGAATCGGCGCAAGGACGACTAGAATCGCCGCGAGAACTGGAACGATCTGGCAAGCGCGATATGGCACCGGAAACCCTCACCCTGGCCGCGGCGCCCGGAGAGCCCGCGCTGCGAAGCTGGCCAGGAGGCATCGCACGTCCGCGCATGCTCCGGGGACGGAGTACAAGTAATCGAGGAGCTCCTGCGACCGGCGTCCGATGACGAGATCGAAGACGCGCTGCGGTTCGAGATAGCGGCCGGAGGCGGACGAGGCCATCTGCAGAAGCGCGAAGAGAGAACCGGCAGTAAGCAACTAATTCAGCAGGAAATGGAGCAGCAGCAACGGGGAAGCGCGATGGAAGATGCGTGGGCGATCTCTCACCTCGGGGGCGTCAGTCGGCGGCGCGATGGCCAGAGAGCGGAGGCGAGGTGGCGTGGTGGGCGGTGGTGAGCAAGGCTCGGCGCGGCGCCTCTTTTCCCCCTTTTCGGTGTGAAATAGGTGGCGCCGGATGGTTAAGACGGAACACCGAAGTGGGCTTCCACGGGTGGGATGGGTCTAAGGGCATCTCCAGTTCGTTGCGCCCCCGCAGTTTTGGAGCCGTCGCGGCGCCAAACGGCGCTAATCTGGAACCTAGTGGGGCAAGCTTCCCAGTCGCTCCCTGAGTCCAAGTTTTGGCCCAAAAAAACCTCGATTTGAAAACTCGGCGCATTTTATCGAATTCAGCAAAGTTCGTACAAGTTCGATGCAAATTTAAACTAAAACGCAAATTTAAACTAAATTTAAACTAAACTACTGAAGGCCTAGGCGCGCAGCGATGGCCATCGTCGTCGTCGGGGCCGTCGCCATCGCGCCTGCTCGGTCCCTGTCCGGGGTCGCCGCAGCCGGAGTCGCCCCACCTGCTCACGGCGAGGGCTCGCTGGATCTCGTCGTCCTCGTCGGAGTCGGGGTCGAGCACGACGTAGACGGGGGGCCTTCGTCGGCGGCGGGGGAGGGACGTCGCGGCGGGCCGCGTTGGCGGCAGCCTCCTGGTCGCGAGCCGCCTTGCGCTGCTCGGCCTTAGCGAGCAGGCGGCGCTGGAGCTCCAGCTCCTGGGCGGTGCTCTCCCGCAAGCTCCAGTCCGCGGCGACGTCGTCGGCGAGGGGCTGGAGCGTGTTGAGGGACAGCTCCTCCGCGGCCATCTGGCTGGGCCACTCCTCGTCGTCGGCGTCCTCGGTCGGCTCCGTCTTCGGGCGGACCTCGCGCTCGAAGCGTGGCTCGCCAATGCGCAGGGCACCGCCGCTGCGCCTGCGGGCTGGCGCGCCGGAGTTCAGAAAGGGGGGAGACAGAGAGAGAATGCGCTCCGAAGGAGCTCGAGGTGGCCGACGAGGAGCCAGCGCCCGTTCGCCGCGCATCCCACGTGGGGTTCTGCCGGGGTGGCATCTCCAGGCGCGGCGTGTTGCCGGCGTGGATGTAGTCCACAACCCACTCGAGAGTGCGGTTGTGGCCTCCCCACCAGCGGCGGCGCCCTTGGGCATTGGAGCGGCGCTCGACGGGGCCGTTGTCGCCCAAGGAGGTGAGCTCCCTGTCGCGGCGCCTGGTGATTTCTTGCCACCAGAACTCGTCGTAGCCGTCCGCCGGGAGGCGTTCGGCCGCCTCCATGTCTTCGCGCACCTCGCGGATGGCCCGCCGGAACTCCGCGTCCGTGTTCGGGAGCGGAGGCACGGGCACCCCGCCCGCGCTGAGGGCCAGCGCGGCTGCCCGGCGCCAGAGCTCGAGAGGCGGCTGTCCGACGGGCACGGGTAGCCCGCGCGGTACAGCGCCATCGCCTCGTCCCGGCGAAGGTGGCGGCGGATCCAGCCGTTGGCTGTGGCGTCGTTCTTGTAGTTCGCCATTTTTCTGCTGGAGGAATGAGAGCACGGGGGAGAGGAGAGCGCCGAGGAAGGAGAGGAGCGAGGTGGAAGAATGGGGCGGGGCGGCGAGCGACGGGGGCCTTTTGTAGCCTGCCGGGCATTTACTGCGCGCGCGTCCCCTCGCTGCCGCCCGCCACGCCATTAGCCGGCAGCCTTTGAACGGGCGCATGCACTGGGCGGCCACCACGCCATAAACGCCGGCAGCCTTTTGACCGATGCGGGAGCCGAGAAGATGATCACGGGGCAGTTCTGTTCCCTCGTTTTTTCGGCGCGTCACTGACAGAGCTGGCCCGCGCGTGCTGCCGCGCAGTTTCGTCCCCCCCCCAGGCCGAACCCAGCGGGCTGGGTTTGGCCTGGGTGCCGCGGCGCGAAATAGCGCCGAAACGACGCTATTTGGGCTTCTGGGGGGGCGACTGGTGAGAAAACGGTGCTATTCGCCGCTTCCGGCGCTAAAAAGGCCGCCTGGGGGGCTCTGGGGGGGGCGACTGGAGATGCTTTGCGAGCTAAATTTGATAGCATGGTGTCAAATTTTTTTTGGTGGCATAAAAAAAAGGCGCCAAGTTTTTTTTTGGTGAAGGCCAACCAATTTATTGATGATTATTAAATGGTACAAAGAATCACAAAAGTAAGAAAAATTACAAAAGTATCTTTGGACCACATAGCGACGACTACAAGCGCTGAAGCAAGCCGAAGGCGCACCGACATCCTCACCCCTCCTTCACTAGAGTCGGGTAAAACTTCTGGTAGCAGAACTTGTTATAGTAGACATAGACAGACATGAAGTCGTCGTGCTAAGCTCTCCAAGCACCAGAGTTCCTGACTAGTCACCATCGCCATTGATGACAATCGTAGATTGAAAGAGTCAAATCTGCAAATACATGGATGAACACGAAAAGGAGATCCGTCGGACAAACTTCTTCACACGTCTTCCGTCGGTGCTAGACGCATCAACAGAGCATGGATAGAAGGGGGAAGACGTTATTCTGACTTCAAGATGTAGTCTCCGCCTCACCATCCCAAAGAAGACATGGGGAGATAACCTAAAAAAGAATGGGAACCCTCATTGGTGAGTGGATGTGATCTGCCACGCCTCTAATGCCCTAAGGTCACCGGAGGCGGAGCGGATCCGCAGCGTCGCCAGCTGAGGGCGGAACTCTAGATGGTTTCTAAGAGGGCCTCATGGATCGCCTCTTTCTCCAGCCTCCTCACATAAAAGTTTTAAATCCCGACCATGTGATAGCTTAAAAAACTTGCTTGTCTGCTCAGATGGGTTTTGGACGCCTATCGCCTCCAAATACTGCCCCGTTGAGAGTCGTCTCCCTACCCCCGTCTTCCCCACCGGCGTGCTCCCCTCTCTTCTCCGGCGGCGTTGCCGTTCGGCGGAGTCGAGGATGCATAGCCTGGGCTGTTCATAGTAGTGGTAGGTTTGCTTTGTGTTTTGTGTTTCTTGCCTAGGTGCTGTTTGAGAGTAGGACGGCAGATCTCTGCGGCCAGATCTGTTGCGCCGCCGCCTTCTTTCGATTAGCTGCGACCTGCTGGTGGCAGGTGGGGTTGCATGTGAAGCGGATGGAGCTGCGCATCTCTTCTAATAAGGCTCGCATCGGAAGTATGAAGTGGGGGTTGCTACATAAAAATTCTTTTTACCAGCTTACAATGGGGAACCTTTCTATTTGGAGCACCCCGTGGTGTGATGCTTGGGATAGGGTTTATGACGATTTGATTATTCAAGATCATCCCTTTGTTTATCCTGCTTTAGTTAACCAGCTTTGGGTGCAGGGATCTCGGTCTTGGAATGGCCCGCTCATTGACTCCCTTTTTGCTGCTCCTACTGCTAATATTATTAAGAATACTAAGGTCATACCCCCTGGCTTCAGGTGGTTCCTCCTCTGAAGGTAAGCTCCCGTGGTGGGTGATGGCGTCAGAGAGGAGTTCTGCTGGCTTCCTGCATAAGGCTACGCCCCTCGTTTTCTGCTGTATTGCTGTGTTCGATCTGCCTCCTCGAGCTTCAGATGCTCGCAGTTTGTTGGCGGATTGCTGTTCTTCTTTTGGCAGCGGAGGGCGAGGTTTTGTTGTGGAATTTTCAGAGTTGTGGAGCTTGTTCTTCTTGGTCGCGATGGTAGTGGGAGGAAGAACAAGCACTCGAGCTCTGAGGCTCCACGGGGAGATCTTCTTGCGTATAGGCACAAACAATTCCAGACACGAAAACTCTTCGTATGGACAAAACAGCTTGATTTTCTTACTCGAGAGATCACAGACCTAAGATTCGCGGGTGCGCAGATCCTGCCACTCCACCATACGATACACATCACAGACCTAGATTGTTCAGCCGACTAGGCACATCCGGATGCCATATTATTTCGGATATGAAGGTAAGACCCAAAAGATCTTTCTTGAGGGTCTGGAATCGCACTCAAGCTGCGTCCTCCGGTAAAATTCCATGTCAACACCACGAAGAAAAATCCTAGCGGACGCGCCAGGTACCCCTATAGGTTAAGTTCGTCTCGGTAAGACCTCTACGACCCAGTCGCAATGATCACCTCATCGGGTTCGAGTCGGAGGTCTCGAATCTGTGTAGGCTAGAACTGTTTTTGCCCTAGATGCAATTAAGTGGCCCTGATCTTTCGGGAGAGCCAACCTACTGAGCCGTATCCTTCTGCGAAAATAGCCAAAAACATAGGCGCTTTCACCGCTCGATACTCGGGCGTAAAAAACTCATCACACAGGGTAGACGCCCTCCAATCAAAAAACGACTAAAACGATCATCCGAAGGAAAGCAATGCAAAAACTCTGAGCGTCTACCCGACTGGGAAACCCTAATCGAGCAAACGCTCGGGGGCTACTGACGAAGGGATGGACCTTGGACCTGTCGAGTAAGGATACCCGGTCCTAGGCCCAGGACGGAAGCCCAAGAGGAGATGCCTTGGATTATTCTAGAAGGCCCAGTGGAAGGTCACCCGCAAAGCCTTGCGGGTTAAGATAGGAAACTTGTTACCGACATAGGGTTAGAGTTCGAGTCCTCCCCGGGTAAGATTTGAGACCTGGCCACTTATATAAGGCCAGGAGAATCGCCAGGAGAGGACAAGCAATACCGCACCACCAAGACTTGAGCTCGAGATCATACTCTCGACTTGAGCGACCCCCCATTGTAACCGATCTACTCTTGAATACAGATCGACAGAGGCAGGATTAAGGGTTTTAACTCTACGAGGGCCCCGAACCTGGGTAAATCGGCCCCCCCTGTCTAGCCGACGATCGTCACCTGTAACATCCCAAGTATGAAAAATAGCCATTCGAATGTTTGCTCTCTGTTATTTTATGTTTTGCATCATGGCATCATGTTGATTGCATTTGTTTTGCTTGTTTTCCTTTTGTTTTCCTCTGTTTTCATTTGTTTTCCAACTGTTTTTATTTGTTTTCCTTTGTTTTCTATTTGAATTTCAAACCAAAATTCAAACCTTTTGTTTCATCCTTGTGATGTTACAATTTCCAAAATGATATTTCAAATCAAAACAATCAATTGTTTCCATTAAAGTTGTGATTCCAAACTGTTGTTTTGTTTCTATCAAAAATTCATTTAATATCAGACCCTTTTCAAATTCAATTAATTTCCAAAACAACAACCCTTTTGAAAGTTATGAAAATTGCAAAACAAATCAATCATTTTTTTCCATTAATCCATAAGGTTCAACCATTAAAATTATGGCTTTTAATAATTTAATTAATCCAAACTTAATTCAATTGTTATTTCAAATTCAAATCAAAAACATCAAACTGCACCCAATTTCAAATTATGAAAATCACCAAAACAACTTTGATCATTTGTTCTATTTAATCAATAGGGTTCACCCTATTAAAAATGTTGTTTTTAATAATAATCACTTAATCTCCAAAATCATTTAAATTGGAATCAAATTTCAAACAGCACCCAATTGGAAAATTATGAAAATTACCCAAAACATTCTAATCTTTTGTTTCCATCTATTTCAAACTAAAGGTTCATGCCATTTAAGTTCCTGTTTTTAATATTTCAATCAATAATCAAATTCATTCAAAATTGCATCAATTTGCAAACAAGGAATCAAATTTCAAACAGCACCCAATTGGAAAATTATGAAAATTACCCAAAACATTCTAATCTTTTGTTTCCATCTATTTCAAACTAAAGGTTCATGCCATTTAAGTTCCTGTTTTTAATATTTCAATCAATAATCAAATTCATTCAAAATTGCATCAATTTGCAAACAACAAAAGAATTTGAACTTTTTAAAATTCCAAGCTTGGCAAGTGGTTGCTTTTGACTTAATAAACTCACCCAATTTTTCTCACATTTTTCCTAGCCCTAAACCTTATCTATTTCTTCCCTTTCCATTTTCTGCAAAAAAAAAAAACATACCAAAAAGAATAAAAGCAAGCAGCAGAAGGGGAGAGAGGCCCAGCCCACCAAGAGACCTCAGCCCGATACCCTTTCCCCTACCTCCGTACGATCGGTGCTGTCGTCACCATGGACAGCGACCTGCTGCCCAACCTCCTCCACCCGATTCTCCCCCCCCTCCTATATCTATCCCCAACCCGTGGAGAAACCCTAACCCTAGCCTAGCCGCACCTCCTCCCTCCTGTCTCCACCACCGCCGCCATCGAGAGGAGGAGCTCGCCTCCTTTTTCTTCTGCCCCAACCGCCACTCGCCGGAGCACGCCGCCGCCGTCTCCGCCACTCCCCGGCCGTGCCGCGGGCACCTCTGCGAAGTGGGTGAGCAGCCCTCTCCATTCCCCTATTTCCCTCTTGCTTTCTTGCAGTAGAGGCATCAAATCCTTCCATGCCAAACCGCCTCGCTGCTCCCTGTTCGTGCGTATTGTCCGTCAGAGAAGAACGACTGAAGGTGTTCGATAGGTTCAGTTATCCCGCGGAACAGAAGCTATCCTCCCTCGTTCCCCCTTCCTAACACGAATCCAGCAGCTACCCTACTGGCAGCAGCCCGTGCAGCGAGCCAACAGATCGCGAGCGAGTCCCGCACCGATCGTTCGACCCCACCCTTTTTTCTGGTTATTTTTCGATTTGTCAGTAGCAGTTATCTGAACCTTAAGCCCCCCGAGTCCCCCTTCTATCAACAACCAGCAGATCCACCCCACTGGTTAACCCCCCGCGAGCAAGCCTTAGGTCTAGGGTTCGATCCCCCTCAACCCACCTTTTTTACCTCTGTTTTTCTTTTCTGCCCAAATCTTCAGAAACTCAGATCTGAACCATTACTTCAAAAATCCATATCAATTTGAATATCACTCCAATTTGAATGATTCAAAATCCTGTGGTTTCATAATTTTGTGCTCCTTCTAGTAATGTCAAGTTTGCAAATGTTTCTGTAACAATTTTTGCACTAAATAATTAATTACTGAAAATGCAATAAAATTTGGAAACTTTGGAATTTCATAACTTTAGTTCTACTCATCCAATTTAAGCAAACTTGGGCTCTAAAAATTTGTCTTAACAAACTTACACATTGGTATTTTATTTGGACACAATTGAATTAATTTTGAGCATGTTTCCCTCTGTTTACTAAAAAGGGCAGAATAAGAATGTTTAGGAAAAATTGCATAATAAATTCAATAATCACCCAAAAATTATGTTGATAGCTCAAATGTTCAGTGAAACATTTGTACATGTTTTCAACCTTTTCAATGCAATTTGCTACTGTTTTGAATATTTTAAATTGGTGCAATATTTGAAATCTTGCTTAATTCATTTAATTTTGCAAAATTCATAACTTGGGCATAAAAATTCCAATTTCAAACAAACTAAATATGTTTTCCAATCAACTTTTCATGTACTATCCAAATCAACTTTGTTTGCTGTTTTGAATAATTTAATTGCTGAAAACAACTGCTTCTTATTTATTGCATTAAAATTGCCAAATTAATAACTTGCTCATTTTAAATCCATTTTCAACAAATGAAATATGTTTCCATGAAAAATTAAACCACCTTTTCAAATATAAAATTTGTTTCATGTTTTTGAATAATTAAAATGGTTAAATAATTTAAATCTTGTTTAATTTTCATTTAATATTGTTAAATTCATAACTTGGTCAAATCAAATTCTTTTGGGACATATAAAATATGTTTTCAACCCATAAAAGTATAAACTTTTCAAATATGAATTTGGTTTAATGTTTTGAACAAATAAAAATTCAAATAAGTTCATGTTTGAATTAAATTCATTCAAATCTTGTTTAACTTGTGTAATTCAAAAATAATTCATTTGAAATCCTTTTCAACAAGTGAAACATGTATTCCACCTAAAATTGTGTGTTCTTATCAAATATGAACTTTGTTACCTATTTTGAACAATTAAAATTGGTGAAAACAACAAATGCTTGTGTGACACCTTTAAGAAACCAAAATTTCTTAACTTAATCAATAAATTTCTAAACTTGGTAAACCCTATTTTTAAATTGGTTCTATTGTTGTTATTTTTCAGTTTTCCTCATCCATGCATCATGCTAATCAACTTTCACATGATGGTTAGTTGTAAAACAATTATTTCAACCATAATTCATGGGCTTTCCATATGCAATCCAATTGCATATGGGTCCATTTAATCATGTTATGTTATCTTGTCAACTAGTTTATTTTGTTGCATCAATTAAATGGTCATGCATCATCCCATGTTTGTGCACTATGCCATGTTATTGATTGTTTATCTTTTTTGTTTGTTTTCTTCTCGGATAAACGACGACGTTGAGACCGACGATACTTACGACATCCCTTCTAAGGAGTTAGCTCAGTACCAGGCTGCTGAGTTTGCAGGCAAGTATTCACTCACATGAACCATTGTGTTCCTTTCAACATTGGATACCGATACTTTCCGTTGTCTATTCTGTTAGCCCTATGAATCGTTGCTTCTGTTCGAACCTATCACATGTATCCTTTAACCCTGATATTGCCTCACCTCCACTCCCATAACCCCGTTGTTTGAGCCCGTGTCTTACTAGCATGCTTAGGGTTGTTTTGCTCGAGTCTGTTACCCGTTACTTTCTGTTACTATTTCTATTATGTTCTAGGGATCGATGTTAAACAACAACCTGTTAATTTTGAGGTAATAATAATTTGCTGATAAGGCACCGGCAGGAGGCCCGGCGTGGTTTTGAGGCCTGCTAGTGTCGACCCTAATAGGAAAAGGGTCTTGTCTACTGATCCATGATGAGCGCACTAACCGCATGTGGGAAGCGAGTATGGGCGCCCCCCTCAATTTGACTCGATTCGCATCTCGTCCAAATCACCACACTTAGTTCGGGCTTTCCATTTGATGCACGCATATGCAGGTACGAACCCTTGGCGCCAGGGTGGAACTTTTGTAGTCGGCATTTAGGGCGGGTCTTCCAGTGCTATGAGGGTCCCCTTTTCTTCGTGGGGCGATTAGCCGCGCACGCACAACACGTGGTGCTTTGGGCTTGATGCGAAGAAGGGTTGAGTTGTGTAGAGTGCCCCGCTGGTGGGAGGCATCCCATCTGGCGGGTTATTCTTGCGTGTACGGCCAAATTGGTGCAACCCTGCAGGGATAAATCTTCTCGAGAAGCCGTGTTTTCCGCGGTTATGGATTACTTGGTGAAAGTACTGGCTAACAAGTACTCAGAACAACTTACACCTAACTAATGACAACTTGAATAGTAATAGGATTATCGACACAATAACTTGATCCATCATTAATCCAACTGTGTGAGTTATCCTCGGATTGCTTCTTTGGATAAGGGGCGAGATCCAGGATGGGTTTGTTTGGTGGTTAGCTATAGTTGGTTACGATACGCTATCTTATCCCTTTTCTGATAGCCGGAAGTTGTAGCATGTTTCTGTAGTTGGTTAGAGCAGCCAGTTGCAGCATCTTTTGTATCCCCTTCCTTCCGTTGAACCCAAAGCATCTGTGCTTGGTGTTGACGGGTTACACTTTGGTGAACTGTGAGTCTTGCTTGTCAGTACGTTTATGTACTGACCCCTTTGGGGCTGTGGTTTCTGCAGACTACGTCTCCGAGGATCTACATGGTGGCTACTACGTGGATTATGACGAGATTGCTGACGAGTAGATAGCGGACCCGGGCAGGATCCGAGACTTCGTGGATGGGCTCCGTCTGTTCGTTTCCTCTTAGGCCTATTTGGATCTTGTCTGTACTCAGACATTTTGAATGCTTCCGCTGTGATGTAATGATGATATGTTGGGACATGTGTCCTCTGGATGATTGTATTTGCTATCTCTGCTCTAATGAGAGCTATTTGCAACTTATTTCAATCTTTTGTGTCGTAGAGATCTGTTGTGATATCACTTGTTCCAATGCCGTTGACGTACCATGTGTGTATGTTTTGAAGTACGTCAATGGAAGTATCTGGATTTCTATGGGATGGTTTGCGCAGTCGAGGAATAGTAAGAGAATGGTTGTCACACGTTTACGTGTTGGCCTGCTCATATTGAGATGCGTGTGCCGGTATGCCCCGTAAGCCATTTATCTACTGTTTAACGGACTGTGAGCATCCCCTAGAAGTCCGGGTGCGACATCACCAGCGCCTACAGGTTCTCCTATTCGAAACCCTATGGGTTCACCTGAGGGACTTGTTAAGATGCAGATCCGACAGAGACCACTTTATTTTTTATATCATATCTAGTGTACAAAATAAATATTCTTTGATATGCATATATAATGACATTTAGGATAAATTTGTACACCCTCAAACACTTATGTACATACTTACGTGGGGGCAAAAAATTAATGCTATCGAGATCATTTATATGTTCTTGCTAATGAGTAAAAACACATCACCAAAAGATACATAATCTTATATATCTAAATAGGAATATCCCACTGTCTGATTTTCTAGACTTTTCGTGCGTCCACGTCACCCTATTAATTTGCGGATGCTGATTCGCCTCTTTTTTTTACTTGCTCGTTCGGTCGCTTTCTTCCCTTTTTAGGACGTGACATGGGCGTCACTAATGGCTGGAAGCCCATCCAGGGGTCGGACAGAAGATTCCCCACCCTTGCGTCCACGTCGCCATTATTTTCCCAAACTTTTGCTCAATTCTCTTGAACATTTTCTCCCCTCATAATGGTATCCGCCGCGCTGCCTACGATTCTGGCCACTGCGACACCTCACGCGATACATCTCCCGGGTCCCTCGCAGAGTCGCAGGTGATCCCGGAGCCTCCCAAGCCTCCAACCCCTAGAAGTCCTCTGATCTGCCGCCTTCCATCCTGCCGCCGCTGGAGGACACCACCCACCAGTGGACGGCAGCGGTGGGGGGGGGGGCTCACTAGTAGAATACTGAGTATTAGTGACGGTAACTAGATGGGTTGTGGGGTACCTGAGAGACCCTCCCTTGGGATGGTACCCGTTTTGGCCCATTGAGGGGGTGCTGTAAGACTCCTCTCAAGTGATGTATATAGAAGCCCACAAAGATACATGCCGCAACAGAAGGAAAATCTATGTCAACAAGATTAGGAAAGAATAGGTACGAACTTAGAGTCGAAGTCCAGTATATGTATGGCTCTTGGACCCCTTGCTACCTATATAAGAAGGGGAGGGGTCACAACAGAGACAAAAAACCCTAGATTCAGAGCTAGCCGAGATCTAATCTCTGGAGAGCAAACCCTGTAATCGTCACCTTTTTGCACCATCGAAATACCGGTAGGGAGTAACCCGTCAAATCGAGCAGTCCACCAGCGCCCTCTTCCTTTACAAAACACCGGGTCTCTAACCATGGGGATTGTTGAGTTCACATACTCGACATTGGCGTCGCCTGTGGGAATTTTGGGCGCTGGATCCATGGCTCCGTTGATTCCATCATCGATCTACGACTCGGTGATCTGGGCGGATTCAATCCGTTTCGGGTCAATCGACTTCACCAAGTACTCGCTGGCTTCACGCCCGGCGTTCGAATACCTCGACAAGAGCATAGATTTGAAGATTGGAAGTCTAAACTTACGTGCGGGGTGCACTGGAGTGATACGTCTGGAAGACTTCAACCACATCAATCAATCAGAGACTCGTGCTAGAATTCTCGCGACTGTCACTCAATGAGGAGAGCTTCGAGTACTCCTACCCGACCAACCCTCACTTTGTCGCTATGGCTAAGTGCGCTGAACAGTCACAATCCGAGACCAAACATAGTGGTGGGAAGGCTAACCCACCCAAAAACAACGACATGATCACCCCGAAAATACACATGGTAGAAGCTTCGGGTGGTGGGGGGCAGAAATCACCCACTACCAAACGGCGTTCGAGACTCAAAGATATGCTGAGTGACCATACACAAACTACTCGAAAGGTTCTTGACCTCCAACATGTTTCAAAAGAACCTGGATGTCCGAAAAAATTGGCACCCGAAACGCCTTAGGAAAGGCCTCCTCAAGCCCAAACATACCTGAAGTCCTTCAAAATGGCTATCGAGAGTTTCAAATAAAGACTCTGCCGAATGGTCCTAAAAGAGTATATAAGCCGAACTCAAACATCGAGTAAGTTCATAGAGGAAGCGGACATTTTAGCGGAAGAAGAAAATTCAGCTCGCAACACCCACCCACCCTCACACGTGGAGGGTAAAACCTCCTATGCTTATGAAGAAAACAGAAGATACAACAACGGCAGGAACAGAGAGGGAAAGCAGAAGAATCGGGCGTTCGACGAGATAGAACTCGAGTTAGTTGCAGCTGAATTCCCGGGTACTCGGGGTAACGACTACCACCGGCAAGGGCGCGACTAACCACGTTAGAAAGAACGCGACCACAGGCAAGAACAGAAACGCGAGTAGCAACCACATAAGATTAGAGTGGATGGGCTACCTCCCATGTTAATCAAGCAGTAACTCGAGGGAGCATGCCCAAACCACCTCTATACCGATGACAATGGAATACCCAGATTCAACCACAAGGTGAAAGACTGTCAAATATTCAAATTGCTCATGGAGGCATTTTATAGGAAGCAGAAGGAGGCACAACAATCAGGTTTTCCAGCAATCCCAGGAGCGCTAACTATAGGGGCACCACCCCCTCCCCTAGGACCAGCAGTCTTCCAGCCCCAGCCATAACCTCCAGTGCAAGGAGTAACCAAAACACAACAAACCATAGAATTACAACAACAATTTAGAGTGGGTTATCCGGAGAAAGACATGTACTCGGAACCAATAAGGAAAATTTACATGATTCAAAAAGGTGTCCATCCAAACGAAGCCAAAAGCTCATAACCAGGCAGGTGAACCTAGCAGAAACCTCACCCCCTGCAACACCCGAGTTCTTGGATTGGTTTGACAAAAGCATCACCTTCTCTAGAGCTGATCACCCGCTTCGAGTCCCTTTCCCAGGAAAGGCAGCATTTGTACTCGAGGCACAAATTGGATGTTATGATCAGAGTCGAGTATTCATGGATGGAGGAAGTGGAATCAATATCATCTTTGCAGACACTACAAAGGAAATGAATACCCCTTTAAGCAGTCTAAAGCAATCGTAGAACATATTCCATGGCATCGTGCCAGGAAAAGCGGCAAAGCCATTGGAACCAGTAATACTCGAGGTAGTCTTTGGGGAAAGCATCACCTACAGAAAAGAAAAGCTCGACTTCGAGTTAGTCGACTGGCCATCCCAGTACAATGCAATACTCGGAAGAATAGTGTTTGTGAAGTTCATGGCAGTGCCCCACTATGCATACTGAACGTGCGACGATGTCGCCTAGAGGGGGGGTGAATAGTCGATTAAAACTTTTCCGGTTAAGGCTTGCTAAATGGGGAAATAAACTAGGTGTTTAAATTAACAAGCACACAACCTAAATATTCTAGGGTCAACTAGGTGCACCAACAACTTATGCTAAGCAAGACAAGTAACAAGGTGATAACAAGATATATAACTTCAAGATCGAAGTCTACCACAATGTAAATTGCATAAGTAAATAGCTCGGGTATAGAAATAACCGAGCCACATGGAGACGATGATGTATTCCCGAGTTCCTCCCACAAGGGGAGTACGTCTCGTTGGAGGGGTGTGAGCTTGCCACAAAGGCCTACACAACGCTACAAAGGCCTCATCCTATTCTCCGATGAACCCCCGCCACAAAGGCCTAGTTCACCTTCATTTTCTGTTATTCATCAATATATTTCATGTTAGTATGCATCACTATTTTATATTATGATTTTATGTTATTCATCAATATATTTCATGTTATGATGCATCTCTTATGTTATTTTATCTTATTTTGCATGTTTTATAATTTTTGGACAATAAACACCGGGACCAGGAATCTGATGGAAAAAGCACCATCGGGATACCATATTTCAGAAGATCAGAAGAAGAAGTGGGACACCGGGGGTGTCCTAAAAGTTTAGAGGAAGAACACAGCTAGAAGGAGAGCCAGAGGGGGGCCACCATGGGACCACACCATGGGGTGGCGCGGCCCCCCTTGGCTGCGCCAACTATAGGTGTGGCCACCCTGGCCCACCTCTGGGTGATATTTTTGGCGGCCTTGTCCCCCAGGAAACCCTAAGCCTCATTCCATCTCCGAAGAGTTATTCCGCCGCTGCCTCGGGGCGGAAAACACCCGAGAGAGAAAAGCTCTCTGGCAGGGAGAAATCTGCCGGGGAAATTCCTCTCTCGAGAGAGGAAATCACCGCCATCGTCACCGTCATCACTCCGGGCATCATCAAGATCGTCATCATCATCATCACCACCAGCACCATCACCCTCATCATCCATCTTCATCCCGCTGTAACAATTAGGGTCCTCTATCGTTGTTTTGCATTAGATCTCTCTCTCTCTCGGTGTAGATTACTTGTTAGTAGTTGATACTTGCGAGATTTATCGGTGTTTGCACTTTATGACCCGATTGTTATCATCTATTATATCACCTCTGATCATGATCCATATGATGTGTTTTGAGTAGTTTGTGTTGTTCTTGAGGACATGGGAGAAGTCCAGTTGTTAGTACTGAAGTAATGTTGAGTAATCACTACTAGGGAAAAGCTTACCCCAGGCGAACAAAAAAGGCCTACCACAGGCGCATTTCTGTTCGCCTGGGACCATATCGCCAGCGGTAATCGTTTACCCCAGGCGAATAACAGAATGCGCCTGTGATAACTCAGAATACCCCAGGCGAATTGGCCTTGTGCGCCTGGGGTAACTGATTTACCTGTGGCGAACAAGCCTGGTGCGCCTGGGGTATTATATGCAATTCGCGTGGGGTACACAAAATAAAAGAAACCAAAATAACAGAATTACAGGAAAATGACAGAAATAAGTATCAAAATGACAGAATAACATCAAAATGACAGAATTAAGTTTCATAGTCTCGAACAGAGATAGTTCAACAAATAATATAACCTCGATCATCAACACATAGTCTCGAACAATAGTCTCGATCATCAACACATAGTTCAACAAATATTACATAGTCTCGAAGAGAGATAGTTCAACAAATCGATAGTTTAGCTAGACAAGCAAAACAACAAGTA
This sequence comes from Alopecurus myosuroides, assembly GCA_028641055.1. Classification (NCBI taxonomy): domain Eukaryota; kingdom Viridiplantae; phylum Streptophyta; class Magnoliopsida; order Poales; family Poaceae; genus Alopecurus; species Alopecurus myosuroides. Next base: position 21,351 of record JAPCYS010000260.1, read on the forward strand.
GCATCAACACAAGGAGTACAAGGAGTATCAGCACGGCGATGGCGAAGGTGGTCATCCGGGCCCTCGTCTTCTCCGTCTTCTCTCTCGTTAGGTAAGTGGCGTATCGAGCTTCCGCCTCCACCATGGTCTTGTACCCCTTGTAGCTGTTGCCGTTGAAACCGTGCACCTGTCTCCGGCATTGTTCCCAATCGTCGTAGACTCCGGGAACCCTACCGATATACACAGCATACCATGTCATCTGTGCATAGGACAAAAATATGAGTTTAGCATCGAAAGTGATAATAGACCGCAAATAACTATCAAAGAAATAGAAGCATCAAGGTTTATGAATAAAACACGACAAATAAAGGACTAAAAGTTATATGATGCAAGTGTATACTAACATTTTGTCAATCCTATGGTCTCGGCGGGAACGGACGAACGCCTTCTAGCGTGTTGAATGTCCGGGTGTCACGTTGCTCTCGTAGGTGTGCTTCTATGTCACGGTTGCTCGGTGGTGCGTGGCCGTGGACGAACAAGCCACCCCGAGTGATGACATCCGACGAGAGTATCGTGCAGATCCTCCGCTGGATGCGACGGAACTCAGCCCGCACATATTCATCGGGGGTGTTGGACATCTTTGTGGTCAGGTCTCGGAGATGACTTGGTAGCTGGACCTGTTGGGCATCCTTTAAGTACTCACTCATCTGAAAGATGGCATACCAAGATTCCAACCCAGATTCTTGCTCCGATTGCTTGAGGCAGGGGAAGTTTGTTACGTGGGTGCACACGTAGGCGCCTCAGACTATTTTCTCCTTTTTTAGGGGCTTGCCTAAATCGGAGGCGAAGCCGTTGAGGGCACTATTAAGAATAGCTCTTATGTCGATGTAGTCCTTCTGCACCGCCCTACCCGCATCGAGATAAGTGCATTGCGACCAATGTGGTTCCATGACGATGAGTACGCATCCTCCGTTTCTGCGGAGAACATTTCGAACAAGCCATCAATATCATCAATCGGAATACTAAGGAGATTCTAGAAAGAATGTAACGACGGGAAGCGGAGAGGACTACTTACAGGGGGAAATTATGGCATGAGAATGGCGTTCTTATCCTTGTTATCTATCAAAAACCCCGTTATGTAGTTCGTGATAACAACCCGGTCCGCAGGTGACCGTAAGCAGTCCTCAACCATGTAGTAGGGGTCCATAATCGCGATGTGCGGGGTATTCTCCATGACCATATCGTGCACCATGCTGAGAGATACCAGGCGGACAATGCTTCGGTCGAGCTTTCCCAAGTGGAAGACCCTGAATATGTCTTCGTATCTGATGAAGAACACCTCTGCGGGATTTGTATCCACAAAGCCCACGGATCGAGGCACCTTCACCACGTATAGCGGGTAGGAGGGATGTTTCTCACGTAGAAGTTCATTCTCTCTGAACAAAATCCCGTCGTGGATGCTCCTCATGTCACCACCCATGACAGCGACAACCTCTGGCGGCGGCATCGGCTGACCTATCTCATGCACCTTCCTCCACGGGACGGCGGGCGGCAAACAGTCCAGGACTCGGGCGGCCGCTGGCTTGCTACTAGAGGAGGCACCACCTTTCTTCTTGTTGGCTGCCGGCCTCTTCCGATGCTTCTTCGGCCTCAAGCAGATGGGAGTGCCGCTTTGTTTTACCGCCTCCTCGGCCGTAGCATGGAGTGTATTCGGGGTAACCAGCATAGGTTGTGGAGCCGTAAAGGCCGTCTGCTCCTATGAAGTTTCTTGGGAATATGTTAGCTTCTTCTGGATATCCGGTTTTCTGGTGGGTAACTCAGAAGAACCGCCCTCTTCGCCATCTACCTTCTTCTGGATATTAAGAATTCTGGTGGGTAACTCCGGAGGAACCTTCTCGCCATCCAACTGATTTATGAAATCGTCAATGGGAGCAAGTTCAATATCCATTTAGTCGTCATTGGTCTCATGCTCGTGATGTTGCTCGTCATTTGACGTTTCGTGCTCGTGAGGAGGAGGATCCACCGGAGGTGGAGAGAGGACCTTGTCATGTTGGACCTTTTCTTGTTGGCTTGCCGCGGGCACAACAGGTGTAGTGGTGACGTTCATGCCTTGGCTTGGCGCCGACCCTGACGTGGTGTTTAGCCGAATAAGGGCTTTCGGCCATAGCAAGATTTGATTGTCCAGTTGGCCGAGATTCAGCTCGCTGTCGGCATCGGCGGGTTGATTAGGAGGATACAAGTCCTGGAATTCCGGTAGCACCAGATCGACGCGAACCCGAAGCTCGTTGGCCGGTATATCTCTGCAGTGGTACTTGCAGGATAGTGGCTGCAAGATGCTCCCCTTTGCAACATCCTTCAACTCGCTGCCCACTTTTAGCAGGAAGGTGCATCCCGTCGCGTCAGCCTGCGATAACATGCATGGATAGGTCAGAGAGTAGGGTTATATTGAACTGGCTACGACGGTCAATAATTTACCGTGAGGGCATTGAGCTCGGCTAATGTCGACGGACCACAGGTGATGGTGGGCTCGTCGAGCAACGATAACATCGGCGGACCATCGGCCGCGCCGGACACGGTCGACGGTCCATCGGGGGCAAGCGCGTCGGGCACGGCGGGGGCGGGCGCGCCAGGCACGGCCAACGTCGACGGACCACCGGCGGCGGCCACGGCGGGCACGACCAACGTCGACGGTATGTTGATCGTAGGTAACGGCCCCTGTGCGCCCCCGGCGATGTAGCCAC
>JAPCYS010003475.1:0-23865 GCA_028641055.1 Alopecurus myosuroides
ACTAGTAGTTCTCGATCTCGTTTGTGCGGAGCAGGATCGGTCAGGATCCATAGGCCCACATATTCCGTGAAGTAACCAAACATGAGCAAGATTTCGTAAGCTCCGTGTACGTATCCTGTTCGGTTTTTTTTCCTCTTAATATTTCTGCTACAGCTTAGAGCATCTCCGGTGGCGGCCCCAAACGCGCCTACAAGGCCTCTTCCCGTCTGAACGGGCCCTGAGAGCCCCCACTCGCGTCCCCCAATTGGCTCTTCCGTCCGGACGCGCCCCCTGTTCCCGTCCGGAAGCCCAGCCCAACCCCGTCCCGCGTAGGGGCTCCCGTGGGGACGCCGGACGAGTAGAAACGAAAGTGTGGCATCCGCGGGCCCGTCCCGTCAGTGAGACGGGCGCGCAGTCAAAGTGGCGCCCGGTCATCGTCTTCCCCTGAGGCGGCGCAGAAAACACAGGGCGCGCAGCGATCCGTCGTTTCAGCCAGTCGCGTCGCCCACGCGGCGGGCGTGCTGCTTCCCGACGCGGCCACCGGAGTTATTGTGGGCAGCCTTTTGGCCTAACACGTCGGGAATAAAATGCCGCCCCACCGCTCTGCGCGCCGCACACTCTCCTCGCCGCCCTCTACCTCTACCCTCGCCGCGCGCCCATGGACCCACTCGCCGCCAATGGCTTCACCACCATCCCCCTCCCCGTTCCCTTCTCAAACACCAGGCGCGCACCCTTTTTGCCGCCTGGTACCCGTGCCCGCCGGACATGAGCACCGGGCACGGGTTCACCATCGGGCGCGCTGGCGTCCCCATCCCGACGCGCCGAAGGTGAGCGACGCCTCCTGGGGCCAGGAGGTGCTCACGCACTTCTACCACAACCTAACACCGACGCAGCACGCCGACCCCCGCTGGGACCCGGCGAACACGGGTAAATCGGAGACACGAGATTTTAACGTGGAAAACCCTTCAAACAAATAAGAGTAAAAACCACGGGCACCAGCCAACAATACTTCACTATTTTTTGTGAGGTTACAAACGCGCCGGGATTTACAATGTGTGGTTTATCCCGTGCGGTGGCTTACAAGAGATATATAAAGGTGGTCCTGACCTAACTTGCTTCGGCCCTAAGTCTTCGGCAACCGGCCTCTTTCCGCTCCGTCCGAACTTTCCTTTATCTTTATATGAATTTGGATCACCACAAAATAACACCCGTGCCCAAGCCGGAGCCGGGTCTACGCACGCCCAAGAAGGAGTCGGGGCTGGAGCGTCCGTCACCCTCTACAAGCACCTCCAGGCGCTCCAGGCGGCGTCGGCGATGGAGAACGACCCGGAGGGCGTTCGGGTGGCGTACGAGGAGTCGTACGACACGCCACCCGCACTGCCCTTCCCGGCGACGCGCGCGTGGTCTATCGCCGACACGAGGGCGATGACCGGCGCGCCGCTGATCGACCTCGACCAACCGGCGGCCAACGACGGCGGGGCGACGCCGAGGAGGACTGGAGGGACGAAAGCAGCGACGGAGACTACGACTTGTTCAACAAGTGAACACGTCGTTTTAGTTTAATTTTCAGTTTTTAGTTTAAATTTCATTCCAAATTTATAATATATCCTAAAAATTTGAATGATACCATCGTTTAGAAAATTTGGACGTCTTTGCCTATACGGTAGGGGGCGCGACTGGAGATGCTCTTAGATACCGTAATTTATTTCTGATCACTGTCGATTAGAGTAAGACTTGCCCATGAAACTTGTATGTATGGTACGCTCTCCAATCTCTTTATAGTACTGGTAATACGATGAGTATACCGAAATCACTAAAAAAAAGGTCTCCCTTCCGGAAGGTCACCAAGTCAAACTCAATTCGAACACGCAACCCACGTGGGCAGATTTTTCGGTCTCTCCTGCTGGTGCCACGCGTCAGCCTCGCGTGCAGGCCTCCAGGAAGTTCGCTAGAGGTTTACCTCTCCCTAATCGCACCCGTACCTTTTACTACTCCCTAGTATAAATTAAACAAACGGTCGTGATAAGCAATGGATAATGGGCCCAACTGGCCCAACGAGGCACAAAAGTTTGAAAAAAAATTGTCCAATTCTAGCCCCAGCAACTTCCGAACTCATACATGACTACAGGACACGGCAGCCTCTAGAGGCCAACCCTCGCGCGCGACCTGCGAGGAGACGCCACGTCCGTCTAGCACGCATGAAGCGCTGACGCTGCAACACGCCCGAACACGCCCCTCGCTTGCGGCCACCGAGACACCGCCACCTCCACCTCGCACGCGGTCTGATGACGCCTCACGACGCCCGAGCACGCCGCTGCCACCTCCCCGCGCAGGTCGTCTCCGGTGCAAAAGGCTGGTTAGGTGGGGCCGGGGCGAGCATGGCAGGTGGTGTGGTGGTCATTTGCCCCGGTTGGTGGCTCCAAGCGGGGCTAAAAGCCCTCAACCAGCAGGACCGTGTAGGCGCGTGGTTGGGGTTCTTTTGCCCGGGTTGGAGCCACCAACCAGGGCAAATGACCCCCCACTATATATAAACTCTGCCAGCCCTCTTTTTTCCTAATGCAACTCATTTTGGAGGACATATTTCTAGTTGTGTGGTGTGTGCTCACTTCTTTTTCCCTCCTATGCACAAGAGGTGTTTGATAAAATGTCCGGGAGAATAACGCCATCTCATCTCGCAGAAAACAATCACGATTTAATTTGTCCGAACCACACTTAATTAAATAAGATTTCTCATTTTTTTCCTCCTCAGTCGAGGTACCAACTTTACCCTTTCATCTGTGGATGTAACATTGGTCATTTCTCTATTGATGGTGTTCTGTAACAGTTCTTAACTAATAATCATATAATGCAGATAAACCGGCAATGGATGTACGCTGACCGACGCTCTGCCACCTTTATGAAAGGCGTGGGTTATTTTCTCGAGGTGGCCCAGGAAAACAACCAGAATAATTTTATCTGTTGTCCATGTGTTGTATGTCGGAATCAGAAGGAACACTCTTCTCACAGAGTCATCCACTTCCACCTTTTTCAATCCGGTTTCATGCCTGGCTATAATTGTTCGACCAAACACGGAGAAAGAGGGGTTACGATGGAAGACAACGAAGAAGAAGAGAATGATGACAACTATCATGACATGTTCCCTGAATACGGTGCCGGCACTGGAATGGAAGATAACAATGATGTGGAATCAGAGTTGTAGGCACCAGATGAGCCCATCAATGATCTAGGCCAGACTATTACGGATGGAAAGACAGAAAGCGATATTGAAAAAGTGAGGGTGAAGTTCGACCAGATGTTAAAGGATCACAAAATATTGTTGTATCCAACTTGCAAAGACGGGCAGAAAAAGCTGGAAAGCACACTAAAATTGCTCCAATGGAAGGCCGAGAACGGTGTGATTGATAGCGGATTTACAAAGTTGCTGCAATAGTGAAGAAGCAGCTTCCTAAAAACAATGAATTGCCCGACAGAACATACCAAGCAAATAAGCTTGTATGCCCCCTAGGATTAGACGTGGACAAGATACATTACTGCATTAATAACTGCATCCTCTACCGCAGTGAGAAGTACGAGAATTTAGAACAATGCCCGATATGCACTGCATTGCGGTATAAGATCAGACTAGACGACCCTGGCGATGTTGAGGGTCAGCACCCCAGGAAGAGGGTTCCTGCAAAGGTGATGTGGTATGCTCCTATAATACCACGGTTGAAACGTTTGTTCCGAAAAAAGAGCATGCCAAACTTTTGCGATGGCACATGGAAGATCGTAAGAAAGATGAGATGTTGAGACACCCGGCTGATTGGTCGCAGTGGAGAAATATCGAGAGAAAGTTTCCGCGCTTTGCAGGTGAGGCAAGGAACTTATGGTTTGGTCTAAGTACAGATGGATTTAATCCATTTAGTGAGAAGAGCTGCAACCATAGCACCTGGCTTATAACTCTATGTATTTATATCTTTCCTCCTTGGTTGTGCATGAAGAGCAAGTTCATTATGATGTCAGTGCTGATCCAAGGCCCGAGAAAACCGAGCAACGACATTGATGTGTATCTAAGGCCATTAGTCGATGAACTTTTACAGTTGTGGCGTAAAGAAGGTGTACTTGTGTGGAACGAGCACGTACAAAAAGAATTTAACCTACGAGCGTTGTTGTTCGTAACCATCAACGATTGGCCTGCTCTTAGTAACATTTCTGGACATACAAACAAGGGATACAATGCATGCACACAATGTTTAGATGACACCGAAAGTGTATATCTGGATAAATGTAAGAAGGTTGTGTACCTCGGCTATCGTCGTTTTCTTCCGTGCAAGCACCCAAACAGAGACTAAGAATACAACGTATTCTCATGAAAAAGCGGAGCGTGTCACTCTCCAATAAAAGAATGTTGGGGTCCAACCAAGCTTATTATGAAAAAAAAACTGAAAGCAAACTGAAAACAAAAATAAAAGACACTCCAAGTAAAGCACATAAGGTGTGATTGAATAAAAATGTAGTTTCACTAAAAGTGACCTGATAATTTGTTCATGAAGAAGGGGATGCCAAGGCATCCCCAAGCTTAGATGCTTGAGTCTTCTTGGAATTTGCTGGGATGTACCACCGAGGCATCCCCAAGCTTAGACTTTACACTCTTCTTGATCACATCATATCATCTTCTTCTCTTGACACTTCAAAACTTTCTTCACACCAAAATTCTCACAACCTTCATTAGCAACGTTAGTGCAATCGAAATAATAAAATCACATGGTTCAGTTTCAACAAAATAATAGCACTAAAAATACATAAGCTACTGTCACAACTTCTTTAAAACTCTTTTTCTCAAAAGAACACCAAAAGAAAGAGATTTAGATGCAAATGCAATTATTGGCAGAAATCTGTCAAAACAGAACATCAGCCAGAGATCAATTTTTTCGAAAATCTTATGTTGCTCTAATAAAAAAGTGGTCAACTAAGAAACGTTGCGTATATAGCCCAGGATTAAGCGCAAAAAATCTCAGGTCGTTTTAAATTTTCAGTGATTTTATACGTAATTAACAGTGGACAGAAGAAATTTGTTTTCTGCGCAGAAATCCGAAATATCGTGTCAACTTTCCACTAGAGGATTTACTTGTCTCAAAAACAAAAAACAAAATAAAGATACACCGGGGTTGCTAAGGAAATAGACAACACCCAGGTACAAAACAAAGAAAAAACAGAATGAAAACAGAGAAATAAAACGGGTTGTCTCCCGGTAGCGCTTTTCTTTAACGCCTTTTAGCTAGGCATAAAAGATCAACTCAAGTATTTTAAAGTGAAGAAGAATCAACTATAACTTCTCTAAACCATTATTAGCAGCAATAGGCACTCCATATGTTTCTGAAGATTCAACATGGAGGTCACTCTTAGTTTCATTAATTGTTTAGCAATTTTCAGCACAAATTGAGATTTGGGTTTAGTTATCTTGGGAACATACATGAATCTTCGCTCCTTTCCCACAAAGGCTTTCTCCTTCTTGAATTTAAGAGATGAAAAAGTTGAGCTTAAAGTTCCCATAGCATCCTCTAGTTTACCAATCCTAAAATTTTGATTATCACGGGTGTTGCTAGCCTCTAAACCAGTGATTCTTTTATCAATAGAAGTTATTGATTCATTAATTTTGCTAGCATTATCAAGGAAAATTGGTAAGTTCATTTCCAAAGAGTTTAGTTTAGTTTTAACAGTTGTAATGGGGGGTGATCCTACTAAACATTCAATCAAATTGCAGGCTTCTAATGCAGGAGTTCCTAGAAAATTACCACCTGTAAGAGTATCTAACACATACCTATACCAACCAGAAATACCAAAATAACAATTCCTCAGGAGTATAGGGGTAGAGTATTTTTTTTGTACATTTATTATGAGCATCATTTATTCTATACCAAGCATCTTTTAAACTCTCTCCCCATGCATGTTGCTTAAAACACGAACCTCGACTACAGGAATACTCATTGTAGTGAAATAAAAGCAAGCAAATAAATAACAGCTATAAACTAAACTAATTTTTTGGTTTGTTTTTAATATAGAGAAGAAAATCTAGACAAAAATAAAAAACAAGACAATAAAAAAAATAAAGAGGTTGAGAGTGAGAGACTCCCCTTGCCAGAAGACTTACTTCTCCCCGGCAACGGCGCCAGAAAATATCCTTGTGGGTAGTTGACGAGGGAGTGGTTGCTTCTTGATGACTTTGAAATCCCACGCAACGGCGCCAGAAAATATCCTTGATGCTTTCGTGGGTAACCCCAAGAGGAGGGTGTGATGAGCATAGAGGTACGGATTTTTCCTTTAGTTAAGAACCAGGGTTATCAATCTAGTAGGAGAAAGAGGACCTTCGGAAGGTTGATGCCACTAACGGTGGTGCTGCTTGACCGGTGTCAGCAACGTGGAACCTGCACACAACACAACCAAAATACTTTGCCCCAACGGTACAGTGAGGTTGTCAATCTCACCGGTCTTGCTGAAACAAACATTAGACGTATAGTGTCGAAAAACATTGTATGCTTGCAGTAAGTAAAGGGTGCAGGAAATTGTTTTGGTATGTTTAACAGTGTGGAAAATCGACCGGGTTTCATAGGTTCACTAGTGGTGTCTCTCCATAAATAACATACTAGGTAAAGAATAATTACAGCTGGGCAATTGACAAATAGAGGTTGCACCGTAGCGCACATTATAATATGATGACTACTATGATATTTAGTGCGGGCATTAGAACAAAATACATAGACCGAAATCCATATGCATCTATGACTAATAATACACCCTCAGGTTATCATCCAAACCCCCTTAGGTATTAAGTTGCAAGCAATAGATAACTGCATTAAACAATATGTGTAATGTAAGCAATGCTTGTGCACGCGGGCACTCACACCGCTGTTTTCTCCCTAGTGGCAATATCACATCCCCCACCCAACACGTTTCTGTCACTCGAGCACAGGCTAAAAGGAGGCATGAATCCACTATCTAGCATAAATACTCCGTCTTGGAGTCACTACGAACTAATTGGCCAGAGAAACCACTAGCAACGGAAATCATGCAAGATCACAAATAACATATGCAATAAAGACTATAATCAACTTGGAAAAAGGTCAATATTCATCGGATCCAAGCAAACACAGCATATAGAATTACATAAGATCAATCTCGATCATGATAGGCAGCTCACGAGATCTAAATATGGAGGCATATGAGGAGGAGACAACCATCTAGCTACTGCTATGGACCCGTAGTCCAGGGATAAACAACTCACGCATCACTCCGGAGGCAGGCATGGTGATGTAGAAACCTCCGGTGATGATTTCCTCTCCGGTAGGGTGCTGGAAAACAACTCCAGGACCCTCCTGATCTAGGGTTGATGACGAGGGGGAGGTTGCAGAACTTTTTCAGGATTTTTGATCAGGTGCCTAAGGTTTTCCATCCGGGGGAATAAATAGGCGAAAGGGCAGAGGCGGTGGAGGCCAGGGGGCCCCACACCCATAGCTGGCGCGGCCAGGGGGCCCTGCCACCCTATGGTGTGGCCCCCTGTTTCCCTTCTTCGGCTCCTCTTCGGTGTTCTGGATGCTTCCGGGGAAAATAGGCACTTCGGGCTTTGTCGGGTCCAATTCCGAGAATGTTTCCGGAACAACTTTTCTGAAACCAAAAACAGCAGGAAAAAGGAAACTGACGCTTGGCATCTTGTTAATAGGTTAGTCCCAGAAAACGTTTGAAAATGCTACAAAAGGGAGAAAACATGTAGCAATTGGCATAATATGATCATGGAGCATCGGAAATTAGGAATACGTTTATGACGTATTAGCGAGGAAGGTATATCACCATAAGATAGGTTCAGGTGGCTACAGAGTTGAAGTGCCTAAGTTTGACAAACTCGAGGCAGATCTGCGAGAGAAGGGGATCATTCTAGGTACTCAGGATTTTCTGCGGAGGTGAAGGAATGGGGCGACGTTTGACAAAGAAGGGCACCTTATTATGACTGAAAAAATAAAGGTCCCCTTTGCGGCACTTGAGAAAGTGTTCAAAGAGGTTAAAAAGGGAGAGTTCAAGCCAGATCAAGAGAATGGCGAGCTTACAAAGGCCCTCGAAAATGCAGAACATGCCGTCTGGACAAGAGGCAAAGGACGATATCCGTGGTTCTTTGGCTTCAAGCTGGAAGATTGTCTCTATCCATATAGAAGCCGAGAGAGAGGAAAGAAAAAGCTGGCAGCGGTCGTTAGAACGGGTTGGTGTCTTGGAAGCCGCAATGATGAAGAAGCAACAACAGATTAATGAGCTTATTGGCCGGCGCTCCCAGACGCAAGACACTAGATTCGACGAAACAGACCCATCTCAATGCCGGAGCAGCGTGGCTTCAACGGAGGTACCGGCTGCCGCTGCAGTTATGTTGTTGATTCCCCTGCAAAGACGGAGGCCGTGGATGCAATCAAGAAGAAGACAAACTTTGTGCTATATGTGTCGGTCTCAAACGTATCCATCAATGTGGAGGACGGCTACGCTTTACCTTGTGTAGAGGGAGCGACCTCGCATGGTCGTCCGATTACACCTGGGTATGCTCGTGTCGGCACTGATGAAGTTCAGCCGTATTGGAGGATAATGCGGATTGACATCCCCGGAGGTGACGGGGTAGAGACACTTGGAGAGGTTGTCAATTCCATCAATCAATGGAAAAAGAGTGGCATAGTGTTTCCCCGAGCATTCTGACGCCACCACCGCCACCTACTTCTTCGAGACGCAGTCCACCACCAGCACAAGCACCTACTTCTCCGAGACGCAGTCCACCACCGCCACCACCGCCACCTTCTCCAAGACGCAGTCCACCGCTGCCACCACCGCCACCTACTTCTCCGAGACGCAGTCTGACTTGATCATCGCCAGCACACGTCGACGCCATGGACGTCAGAACCCCAGTCCGGCTCGATCTCCGTAGCCTGAGATGACTCCTCCGCCCACTAAGTCCTCTAAGCGGAAGGCTCCTGCCTCTAAGTCTTCCCCGAAGAAGAAACATGCTACGAAGAAGAAAGCGAAGCAGTTGCAAGAAAAGTTGGCTTACCATATGAATGACGAGGAGACCCACGAGTGGGTGACTGCGGACACAGAATGTCGGATGGCTTCGTGGGGAAAGAGAACCTCGGAGCCGCCAAAGGAACCAATAGATCCGGCTGTAAAGAAGTACTTCAAGAATATGCTAGAACTGACATCCCAAGTTCAGATGAATCTGCCATCTAACTATGATCGCGGATTAATGATGACTTATGAAAAAGTCAAGAAGGCGGGCAAAAAAATTCTGCAGCTCGGGAAGCATCCAAAACAATCAGCCCCCCCCCCCCCCCCGCTCAAGGTGCTGGACACTGTACCGACTCCCTACAATCAAGTTGATCGGGAAGCAGCTAAGAGGTTTGCTAGAGAGTGTGGTATACCAGTTGACCAACTCCTAAGCCAATCCGACAAATTCGAACCGGCTGAATTGGCATGGAAATATGAGTTAGGGAAGTCTCTCGTCAAACCTGATCAGCTCAACGCTTTGACAACATTCAGGCGCCAACTGCATACGTGGTATATCCAAACCGCAAATGAGGGGCTAGACCATTCATGGTGAAAATTAGTGAAGAGGATTACTTCCGCGATGACTCGGTCTTTATTGATTTTGAAGATCTTTTTTTCTTTTATAATCTAGACACCCTCGACAATCATCATCACCTATTGTTTGTAAGTATCTACCTCAGCTAGTTCGATCATTGCTTCTTATATATATTATCCTCACTGCACTATATATATTATGCATGATGACGATTCTGGAATGTAATGGAAACGGTGGCATTGGGTTCATTGACCCATACATTATCAATGATAACATTTTAGTGGAATACCCTGAAGAGACGGAGGATAACATAGTTATGTTTTTGAGGAAACAATTTCACTGTAGTGAAATACTATTTCCTTACAGACAAGAGTGAGTGTTACTGTCTTATGCATATTCCTTCACATTTCAATTTTGCTAAGTCGGTGTTAAGTATAATTGATGAGTTATGCATGTGTGTGTATATAATCGCGTGTGCAGTTTTCACTGGATTCTTTTCAACATTCACGTTGACACCGGAATAGTTGATCTCATGGAATCTATGGATAATGGCCAAGAGGAGTACAAGCCCATTATTTCAATGCTCACAAAGTAAGTTCAATCGTTGTCGCACTACACCGTCCCTTTTGTTCAATCATTATCGTACGATGACCCATATATTCTTTTTTTATTTCCGTACAGGGCTTGGAAGCGGTCTAGGAAGCAACAACCTAGTTTAACGGAGTTGAATATGAGATTTGACACACTCATCGTAAGTAGTACTTGCTACATTCACGCATCTCTCTGTGATTCCTTGAGCATTATTTGACTCAATTATATTTCTCGTAAAGTGCCCTCAGCAGCCACAGGGAACAAATTTATGTGGCTTCTATGTCTTGGAAAACATAAGGACAATCGTGAATGAGCGGTTAAGAAGAAGGACAAATTTAACGCTCCACGATCTCCAGAGGGATCTCCTACCGGCAGACCGCATACAAGCACTTCCCTGACAATGATCTGCATGTAATGATCTCAATGTGTATAACTCTATTCAGATGTAATGATCTAATCGTGAAAGCAATGATTGTACACGCGGGTACTGATACCGCTGTTTTCTCCCTAGTGGCAACATCATATCTTCCCCTGTCACGTTTCTGTCACTCGAGCACAGGCGAAAAGGAGTCATGAACCACTATCTAGCATAAATACTCCTTATTGTAGTCACTCGTAACTACTAGGCCAGAGCAAACACTAGCAACGGAAAGCATGCAAGATCACAAATAACATATGCAATAAAGACTATAATCAACTTGGCATGAGCTTAATATTCATCGGATCCCAGCAAACACAACATATAGAATTACATAAGATCAATCTCGATCATGATAGGCAGCTCGCGAGATCTAAACATGGAGGCATATGAGGAGAAGACAACCATCTAGCTACTGCTATGGACCCGTTAGTCCAGGGATGAACTAGTCACGCATCACTCCGGAGGCAGACATGGTGATGTAGAAGCATGATGATTTCCTCTCGGGAAGGGTGCCGGGAGACAGCTCCAGAACCCCTTGATCTAGGGTTGACGACGACGGCGGCTGCGGAAGTTTTCGGGGATTTTTGATTAGGTAGTGGAGGCAAAGACGATGGAGGCCTGGGGACCCCACACCCATATCTGGCGCGAACAGGGGGAGGCATCGCCCCCTATGGTATGCCCCCTAGTGCCCGTCTTCGACTCTCCTTCGGTTTTCTGGATGCTTCCGGGAATAATAGGCACTTCGGGCTTTGTGGGGTCCAATTCCGAGAATGTTTTCAGAACAACTTTTCTGGAAAAAAAACAACAGAAAAAAGGAAACTGGCACTTGGCATCTTGTTAATTGGTTAGTCCCGAAAAACGTATAGAAATACCATAAATTAGGTAGAAAACATGTAGCATATTGGCATAATATGATCATGGAGCATTAGAAATTATAGATATGTTGTAGACGTATCATTTGCTTCTTCGATTTATCTAGTGCGAGGAAGTGATCCCGATGGGAATAGCTCCCGAGGCTATGTTCGAATCGCTGAGTCGGGCATAGGCTCAGGTTGTCCTGAAGCTAACCCCATGTGGTTGTCTTCTGTTGGCTCGCGGAGGAGGATATGTGTCGACTACCGGAGGAGGATATGTGTTGACTCCGAGCGGAGGATATGCATCGACTCCCGGAGGAGGATATGTGTCGACTCCGAGCGGAGGATATGCGTTGACTCCGAGAGGAGGATATGTGTCGACTCCGAGCGGAGAATATGTGTCAACTCTGAGTGGAGGAAATGTGTCGACTATCGACTCCGAGCGGAAGATATGTGTCGAATCGCATGAGCTGAAAATTATCGACTCCCAAAGGTGCAGCTGATGTTGTGATTCCTACGTTGCACTTGCAGCCATATAAACTGATGTGGATAAATAATGTAATAATAGTGCTGTGTCTAGCAAAATATACGGAACAAACTGTTGCATGTGTTAATCTTGGTTGTGAATCAACAATCTATCGACTCGCAACGTCGAGTATGACTTGTTGGTAGGCAATGATTTGACCATACGCGACACTATGCATCGTACGTTGTGCCTTTTTGTTAGTCTGAGAGCCATTTCTCTGCTCCTTGCCGACCTGTCAATTGCTGCTGCAAACCGGGTCGGAGTCAAGGGTCGACATCAGGCATTATCAGCTACTCGGGTTGTAGTATGTAAATGCGGTAGTGTAACGCACAACATGACAGGTGTCAAGTATACATGTAGTTTACGGGGCGCAGCCCCGAGTGTAAGGTGTAGCTTCACAACAGATTATAAATATGAAAAGGTAAATTTGTTGACCGTGAGAGGAACTTATCTTTGTGTGATGTTGTTGTAGACCTGCCGTTGGCGTAGTCGACTAGGCGGCATCCAGTGATGGAGTCGACAATATTGCCGGAATCGCGGAGACGGAGTTGACAAGGCACCGGACTCGTGCGTCGAGTGCGAGTGTTTCGCGCCTCAGTCCGCCGAATATCGAGTGAGGCTGCGGCGTATTCTCGAGTGTGTTTACTTTGCGCCACAGCCCCGAGCAACGAGTGTGGCCATGGTGAACCACGGCTCCCGAGTCGTCTAGCATAAGTAGTCGACGCGTAGGATTCGCGGTGTTTGGCCGAAAGAACTCGACGTAACAGACCGAGTCGACGCGGCGGAGTCGCGATGTTTTCCGAGAGGACTCGGCGCGGTGGACGGAGTCGATGCAGCGGAGTCACGATGTTTTTTTGGAGGACTCGACGAGGCTGACGAAGTCGACGCGGCGGAGTCGCGATGTTTTCTGGAAGGACTTGACATGGCAGACGGATTCGACGTGGCGGAGTCGCGATGTTTTCTGGAAGGACTCGACGCTGCGGACCGAGTCGATGTCGCAGAGTCACTATGTTTTCTGGAAGGACTCGACACGGCGGAGTCGCGATGTTTGTTGTGCGTACACGGAGGGAAATGTTGATGTCGAGCCCTCGGGCATTAGTATGAGACGCCATGTTTTCTTGATGTTGCCTGGCCTTTGTGTCTACTTGAAAATTGATGAAATTGGAACCGGATCCGCGACTTGAATTCGCGAACTCGCAGAGATCCAAAAGGTGTCGCGGTGCGCGAGCCGTTGAAGGTGATCTAACCGTTAGAATTGGCTCTAAAAAGACGGAGTGGTGAAGGATTGTATTCTGTAAATTTTCAATGGTGTGGTTTTCGAATTGATGTCCGAATTGACCGTGAAAATTGTTTTCCTAAAGTTGCGGAGTTCCGTCAGATTCTGACAGGAATTGACCGTGAAGATCTAACCGTCGGAATTCGCCGATTCTTTTTGTAGACGATAGATAATTTGATTTCACATCTTTCAACCAAATGAATTGTCCAGATGTGTTTCGAGTCGCCGTTGATGGCCTCCGCAATATGTACGTTGCCGATGTCCTGTAGCCCGAAGCTTGATGTAGATGAGGCCGGCGATGCCGTGGATCCAGCGTCTGTCGTTCCCATAGACGACATCAATTGTCGATGACTCATATCAACAAATCTCTCGGATAAACCGGTAGGGTTTCGAGTATAGTAACGATGTAGGCGCTGACGTATCCGACGGCTAACAGGGGGGACGATTTACCCAGATTCTAGCCCGTCGTAGAGGTAATACCCTTACTCATGTTTGTCTGTCTTTGTATTATGGTGATTTCTTATACTGGCGAGTCTGCAGATCGAGAGATGGCATCTCGAGTTGTGGCTACAATGGTGTCTTAACCTCGATTGGATGTCCCCTCGGGTGGCACTTCCAGACCTTAAATAGGTGTTTGGGTCTCAAGCCGTACCGGGGGGTGGTTACAAACCCTAGTTCTAGTCGGTGGAGTCATTCCAGCTTGACCCCCAAGTCTTGCGGGTGGGCTGTTACTGGACCTTCTAGAACCACGAGCTAGCCCTCCATAATGGGCTTTAGCGCTGGGCCTCGGACCGGGTAGGCTCATCCGATAGGCCCGACATTCGTACCCACGTCACCACCTCTTTCCATACGCGAACGGGCTACATGGGCCTTTAGAATTTTACGAATGGAATGGCTAAATTTCAGCAATCCCCTTCAATATTCAATAGGTACATAGAATTTTCCTTAGGATCCAAAAATGTTTATATATCGGTACTAAAGTGGAGACTGTTAAGTTCAACTTCCACCTAGACCTTATGTTGCACTAGTTTGCAACTTGAACAGTGGACTATGCCTTGGACTGCAAGTTCTCTGGGAATCTATCTTTACAGAAAGTCTTGACGATACTATGTTTCCGTGGGACTTCGCTGCGGATTGGAGCTTATACGTCATACTCCGAGGCATTTCATGAGTTTAATAGGGAGCACCCAATTCCAATATACTACGACGTTTGACACTCGGACTCATATAGATGTATTCCTCAAATGATGTTCTGTCGGACAACATCTCTACTTACAATGAAGCCTCTTGGACCACATTAAGATGAATGTTAACCTATCATGTAGTTTAAGAGAGTATTGCATCTTCATGGAGTTGTATCATATAAAGGTAAGAATACTCTCCTCTCAGTTAATGAACGTGGATTTGGCATGCTTTCTTCGGAATGTTGGATCTTGCAATGACATCAATGTGCTTCAAAGGTCACCGTCTATGAACCAGATTGCTAATGGTGAAATGCCACCGGTCCAGTTTGAACCAAACGGGCACATGCGCAACTACGCCTACTATATTGCGGATGAAATCAGTCCAAGGTGGCAAACATTCGTGAAGCCGGTGAAGAAACCTCAAGGTAAGAAACAATATGCTTTTCATAATGCACAATCGGCGGCTAGGAAAAATGTGGAGAGTGCATTTGAGATATTGCAATCCTAATTTTCCATTGTGATAGGACCGGCTAGATTTTTGGATCAAGAGATATTTTGGTACATTATGACTACTTGTGTGATTATGCATAACATCAGTGAGCCTGGACTGGAGTTAGACTATTCCGTTTATGATTTGACGGGACAACCCATGCGAGTGAGAAGGAGAGAAGAGAGTGTTGCCCGCTTTATTGCATCCTAACATTTTATTTGCATCGACGAAGTGCATGATGATCTTTCAGAAAATATCATGGAGGTGTGGTGAAAATGGTACAAGCAGCAAGCCCAATACTTTGTATTTTTTTTATGTTTGTATTCGAGAGTTACTCCATGAACAATTTGTTGTGTTTTTTATGAAATTATTGTTTGTATTCTTGATGTACTATTGTTTGTATTTGTATGAATTATTTGTTTCTTTATGTAGGGATTATTTGTTTGTGTTCTAATCTATTTTTTTTGTTGATTTTGTTTGTGTGTTTGATCTAGTTTGTTGCATGTAGTTCGTTGATTGGGGCTTGTGCAGTCGGGCCCGCGCCAATTTTTGCAGCGCCTACAAAAGGAAAACTGCGCAACACCCAATTTTTGCGCATCTGAAATCGCAGCAGCCCCACACACGTGCTACAATCTTTTTAAGCACTAATGTTGCGTTGCAAACCTGTTTTATAGCACGACTGCTGGAGATGCTCTAAGCTACTACCTTTGTTCCACAAAAGAAGGCACGCAAATTTAGTCAAAAGTCAATGTATGAAAAGTTTGACCAACTTAATAGAAAAAATATGAACTTTTACAATACCAACGGATTCACCGTTTTGGAAAAGTATCATGGGAAGCAAGTTTTTTTCTCACATGGTTTCTGTCAAGTTGGTAATGGCCAACATAATCGATTTAGGGAGGATACATGGTTAGGTGACGAGACAATATCACAAGCATATCCATCTCTATATTGTATTATTAATCACAAGAATGTCATGGTGGTAGATATTTTTCAAATAATCCACTTACTATTCAGTATTGAAGGGCCATAATAGGGGATAGAAAATACTGAAGTACGATATCACGTGTGCGCATCTATACATGTTACCCTACTACGTGCCACCAAGGCGTAACATGAAGAAGGCTGGCCAATCTATCTCAATAGGTGTACTCCTGGCAGACTGTTCGGCAGGAAATTGGTTTGTGACCTCTTCGAGTGTTCCATTGTTGACACATGCTTTGTAGAAGCGCCGTACGTCATAATCCTTAATGAGCAACGTGCCGCTGCTCTCTCCCGACCAAATGCAAGATGGCCGTTTAAGCTGTTGGATTTGCTCAATCAATTTGGGGTTGAGCGGGCTCGTACGCTCCCACTCTGCATCACCCACCCTATTGTCTTGTTCATATGTCCATATTTCCATCCGTCCGGCACGGCACACGCGCAGCGATAATAGAGTGCCGTCTACGGTGGTTGTAAGATGGGTCGCCGCCGAAAAGGCTCCCCGAGTTCGCGGAAAAACCTCAGGCTTCATCGGCGGAAGGAGCATTGTCGGACTGAGTAGTTTTCTCAAAGAGACGCCTTCTGTCTCGAGGTTATAGCTCAGGATGTGGAAGTAGTTTGATCTGCTAGCACACAACCAGTGTATGGAGCCTCGACACATGACTGCTTTTGTTGCGGGCATTAACCATATAGCATTGCCCTCTATCGTGTCGAGACACTTTATAGGGGGCCTCCAGCTCGACTCGCATGAGGAGAAAGTGTGGAGATTGAAGTGCGGCTCCTTTTCCTTGCCGATCATTAGCACTCTGAAGGACGTTGCCGGACTCAGGATGTCGCCGTCGCTGAGCGGTACGATGTTACAACTTTGAGGGCAGTGGAAGTGGCGGAAGACGGTGTTGCATTCTAGCACAGGCAACTCGTCCCATGTTCCGGCGATCAGGTTGCACACGGCGAGCTGTACAAAGTTGGGCAGCAGGTCCTGGTCGTGTGGATAGAGGCGTAATAACATGAAGCCGCCACGCATGTTGAGCGGCATGGAGCCGTCGACAAGGGGCGTGGCATCTCCAACAGGCACGAAGGAGCTCAAAGGACGGCAACGAGTGCCGAGCGGCGAAGGTCCGAGCAATGGCACGAAGGTGAGCTTGCTGTTGACATCTGGTCGTATGATTTCCTCGGTTCTTGTGGTGTGACATCGTTGAGTGAAGAAGCCCACCAGGGAGGGCGGCCACAGCTTGCTGCGGCGGCGAAGGAACGAAGGCTCGGCCACGAGGCCCCGCCATCCCTTGCACGTGGTTGCACACCGGAAGATCGTGGCCACGTCACCGCCGTCGAGTCGCCCAAGGATCTCGATGACCACGTCATCCGGGAGGGTCGCCGCCATTGCCATCTCCCTATACCGATCAAGCCTGTTAATTTCCTGCCACGAACTTGGATCGGTCGAACATATATACAATCGAGTGCATATAGGTAGGAACAGAACATGGCCGGATCTATGCATGCCTAGCTAGAGTTGGTCTTTCGTACGTTGTGGCATGTAATTTTGGCAAGTTGTATGGTACTTTTTACTAGTCCTGAGATATACTAGGCCCAACAGGCCCATAAAGTATGATTCCATCGTCTCCTACAACAGCTCGACCACAATCTCCCCTGCCGCCACCTTCCGGGCAACGTTTCGCTGCGCTCCGAGGGGTACTGATTGGCATGGCGCCCCCTCTGCCTTTGCCGTCCGACGAGGTCCGCCGCAGCCGGCTCCTCTGGCGCCCCCTTCAATCTTGCTATGCACGCCGAGGCCCGTTCATGGCTCATGACGACGTTGACATTGATAATTATCCTGTGAAGTCACCGATCGGGCATTTCCATGGCGAGCTCGTTCGTGAACAAGCACAATAATGCAGTTAAAATGGCACCCGGTTATTATCCGAAGCATGCAACCGAGCTAGTGCGTGTCAGTAACTAGTCGAAATGGTATTCCACGCCGTCGTGAAGTTCCTGCTCCCGTCCTTGCACTACCAGGTCCTGTGTCCCCTGGAAAGTTCTTGCCGCCTCAAGTCCTAACCCGACGCCCCGTAGTCTAGTCCTCGAACGCCTCGAGGCCGTGTTAGCGCTAGCAGCGCTGCAGGAGACCACAGAGCATGGCGAACAAGTTCGACACAAGGTGGGCGACACGGTAGAATGTAGACAACGAAGGTGTACCCGTTACGCTCATGGTGGCAGACACCATGGTCTGCACGCGTAGCGATGAGTTCCGCCGTGCCAAGCTGGCCCAACGTGTGACCAAACAGATCCAGGTAGCTGGACAGTCGTCGCGCGGCCAAGTACGTGCTGTTGGTCGCGGCCACGCGCACTGCCGACGCCCACCTTGGAGATCATGTCACCGATCGGCTTGCGAGTTAGCCTTAGATGGATGTCAGCGTCGGCACACAGAAGTCACGGCGCAGCGTGTTGTCGCAATGCCGGTCCAGGACCACCGGTAGAAAAAAGGCCTTCCATACGCCCCCTTTAGTCCTCAAAATATCCGAACCGTGATTAAATGGGTCTTTAGTCCTGGTTCGCGAGGCGACCCGCGACCGAAGGTCTTGAGTGGCGGTTTGGGAAGCG
The DNA here is from genome assembly GCA_028641055.1 of Alopecurus myosuroides. Taxonomy (NCBI): domain Eukaryota; kingdom Viridiplantae; phylum Streptophyta; class Magnoliopsida; order Poales; family Poaceae; genus Alopecurus; species Alopecurus myosuroides. Next base: position 18,484 of record JAPCYS010003475.1, read on the forward strand.
CGCGGAGGGTTTTAATCCCGATTGGCCTGGCCACCCGCGACTAAATGTCCGAACTGCTGGCCTCCCGGTCTTTAGTCCCGGTTGGCTTGACCACCCGCGACTAAAGGTGGCCACACCAACTGCTCGGCTCTCGCGCGGTTCTAATTCGCGAGCAAAGGCAGAAAGGCCTCATTGCTACAGTGCACGCGCAGCTCTCTCTTCTTCTTCCTCCACACCATGGATTCTCCCGTTTTCAAGATTCTAAAGGTGGCCACACCATGCGGCAAGACTCTCCACGTCGCCTACACCAACATTTGCGAGAAACTCCCTGAAGCTCTTGACCGTTTGAGCAAACTCTATGAAGCCGATGAACACCACAAGTTCTTCGGGCTTGATCTCGAGTACACGACCAATCCAAAGGATGTGGCTGTCATCCAGATCGCTTACAAGGAAACCGTTTTGGTCTTCCAATGGGCAAGGTACGCACACAATCTCTTGTAGCAATACTGATAGTGATATATAGAGAGGAAAATTGCATAGGGTAGCAATATGGCATTTTCGATTTGTTGTTGCATTGAAAGAATACAATTGTTGCAACAATATGTAACATGTGTTCCATTTTTGTTGTTGCATTGAAAGAATACACTTATTGCAACAATATGTAACATGTGTTCTATTTTTGTTGTTGCATTGAAAGAATACACTTGTTGCAACAATATCTAACATGTGTTCCATTTTTGTTGTTGCTGTAGTGCAAAGAAATGTCCAAAACTTATGGATTTTCTTGTCAACAAAGGTTTCGACTTTTGTAGCGTCGATATCACAAATGACCAGCAGAAGATGATGCGCACGTGGAATATTGAGATACCTGAAGACGACTACATTTATCTTCAGGACTTGATCCATTTTGATGAGCAGGACGGGGCCAAGACCGGGATGGCTCAGATGGCAACTGCCTTCATCCACCACGACTACAGAACGATGAAGACTAGTTTCCCTTCGAGAAATCACAACAATTGGGGGAAGAACCCACTTGACCTGATCAATCTCTGATATGCAGTAATAGATGCATATGTTGCGTTCGAGTTGTTCCGCATCTACTCTTCGATGGAGCAGTAGATGGTTGTTTGTGTACCGCTATGTTTGCATTATTCGAGACTTTATATATGTAGTACTACTATTATGTGCTATGTTTGCATTATTCGAGACTTTATATATGTAGTACTACTATTATGTAATGGATATATGCCCTATATTATTTCTATTAATTGTGTATGTGTTTAAGTACCGCTGTGTTTAAGACTAACTCCTTTACAAAATATTTGAAAAAACGAGTGGAAAACATGGAAAACAGAAGGTTACTTAAATGTCTCAAAACCTTGTGAGAGAAGAAGACTAATGAAATGGCTCAAATAAAACCAAGGGTTAAAAAGGACATGATGCATTCATAAGGACTGGAAAATAGAAGAGATTTTAGGAAATGGGAAACAAAAGATTTCCTAATATTGAGAGATATGACCACTTAATTAAGATGCATTCATAAGGACTAGAAAACAGTGAGATAAAATATGTTTCTGAACTTTTTGATATATTATTTATATTTTTAAGATTTTAAAATGAATTAGTTTTATTTTTCTGATTTTTTTAATATATTATTTGTCTTTTTAAAATTGTAAAATGAATTAGTTTTATTTTTCTGAATTTTTTGATATATTATTTGTATTTTTTAGATTCTATAAGGAATTAGTTTTATTTTTCTAGAAATAATACAAATTAAAAAGTTAGTGTTTATTTATTTATTCAAAATTATTATTACATCATTACTTTTGTTAATTAAAAGATTTATTTGAAATTCGAACAATAAAGAACTGTGGCATCGACCAACATGTTAATAGGATTGATATGATACTAGTATCACATACATGCGTGCGAATCACTTGGATGTGGGACGGGATGGAACTCGGAAGTTAAGCGTGCTAGTGCTAGAGTAGTGGGAGGATGGGTGACCGAGCGGGAAGTTTGATCACGAGTAAGTAATTTGACTAGAGATACTTGTAGTTAGACACTAAGCAAATAATACAAATTCTGAAGAAAAAAAAAAGAGAGTGAAAAATAATTAGAAACCCAAATGAATTAAAAAAATAACGAAATAGTTTCTAGTCCCGGTTCGTGTTACAAACCGGGACTAAAGGTCCTCCGCCCCCGGCGCACGCCACCCGCCCACGTGGACGGGCCTTTAGCCGCGGTTCGTAAGAGGCGCGGCTAAAGGGGGGACTTTAGTCACGCATATTTAGTCCCGGTTGCACGACCGGGATTAATGTCCTTTGCGAACCGGGACTAAAGGCCTATTTTCTACCGGTGGACGGCCGCATCGATTATGGCACATGAACACAGTTTTTGTTTTGTTCTTGGGCCTAGGCCCAGCTACGGTATTTATTTTAGTGCTGAACGATTTTCACTAGTAGTAGGAAAATTACTACTCACCGTTTGGCCACTAGTATGGAAAGTTCTCAGCCCTTAGATGGATAAAAATTAATGGCTATTATTGATTTAGGGGTACCATAGAAGGGCTCGATAATCAATATGTATTGTCCTCCTTTTTCTACACAGCCGAGCGTGACGGAACGACCATTCACTAAGGAACGCTGCCTATTTTATTATTTGCGAATATATTAGCAGAGTTTATATATTGTGGTCGAGATGCATATTGAATCTGGGATTCTTATGGCAGTGACAATTCTTAAGCAACATGGAGTAGTCTGCAATACAGCAATCCCTCAAACAAGGAGAGGAACATGTATGTGTACGAGCAGTATAAACATCATCTAATTATGTTGCTTTTTTTCTTAGCGTCAAGAAGATAACAGGAAACAGAACCACGGTGCTAAATTCCCTCGCTACAGGAAACATGTACCGTCGGCGTAGACCTAGCCTTGGCACTTTTGTCCGTCGGGTAGGGACTCCGCCCGTCGATGTACCACTTGTAGCATCAATTGAAAAGGGTGAAACTTATAGCATAGCTCTTCCTAGTCGTCATAGGCTTCTCTCTTACGTGCCCACTCCTGATACGCCGTCTTTTCCTTGAAGCGATCATGTTTTCCTCAGACTATGTTGATCATCAAATCAATGAGAGAACTTTGTATACCTATGGTTCTGCACGTCTTGGTATCAAGTAAGCCTCTAGTGCAAAACAGGTACTGGTTTCAACATGCTTTATGTTGAACTTCGAAAACTACCATTCACATCGATTTAAATTTTGATTCAAAACTTGAAAATAATATTCCTAGATTTGTCTCAAGAAAATATTAACCAGTAGTTATGGTTGCTAAACATACATTGCGATAGAAACTAGTGGACAATGTCTAAAACCTCACATTTTCGTGAAACCTGTAGAGTAGATTCAAAATTTTACTCTCTATAGTGATCGTAGAGAGTACCAAAATTCCAATTTGCGGAAAATAGACTCTTTAGAACTCCTACTTGTGCTTTATTACAAGGTCCATCCCATTTGATAGGGTGAAACCCTATGTAAGGTCCATTTTCTGATTGACTCGGATGCCACATGGACTTAATGTAAAATAAGAATCAGGAAATAATTATGATATGGGTTAGGGTATCAAGTAGAAATATGAGAGGAAATAAATGTAGATTGTTCCATGTATGTACATACCATATTTTTCTTGAAGCGATCATGGTTGCGGGCTCCCATACAATGTGTCCCCTCTTTGTCGTGGTTTCGCTTGTTTATCAAGCCACATACTGGATAAACATGTGGTCTCATGTTCTTCCAAAAGATCAACGGGGATGTTTGGAGACTGGTTGCACTTGGTTAATGGCGATCGTTTGGGCTATTTTCAAGGTGACTGATTATACACCGGACGTTTGACGAATGTGTAGTATTGCCTTGTCATCTTTATTTTTGCGGCAGATTCATGCAACCACTCTTAGGGATCCGTAAACTATATTGAGCGAATGTGCTGCTACTTTGGGTACTTTTATTTATTTAATATAAAAGCCGTGTGCATCGACAAGATGGGAGGCTGGGATTTCCTGTTTCAAAAAAAAAACTTGCGAAACCATGTCCTTAATTATCATGTCTAGATATGGTCCACGGAATGAGTGTGACGCCGATGATGCCAACAATTGGCCGGAACTCAAGATTTTTTCTTCTAGAGCGAACTCCTTGCACGACATGTTTATTCGGGTGTTTGTATCAAGAATAGCTCGCCCTGGCCAAGGCAATCTTTTAACGATGCTGAGGAGCCCCTCGGGAGCAGCCGCCACCGCCAATCCTAGGGCCGCCCCTTTCTCTTGTCCTTTGTGCTACCGCCGGAGGACACTCGGCCAGACAACTGTCTCGCAGCTCAGGAAGGTGGTGCACGATCTTCTCCCGGCGACGACAAGATCTGGACTGCGGATCTCATGGTCGTTGGTGGTGCGTTGGTGCGCACAGCGTTAGTAATATCCAGCATGTGGCGGCGACACTTGGTGAGTAGAGAAGGTGCGCTTCGTCTTGTCGACTGTACGGTGATGGATTATATCATCAACGGTAGAACGTGACAGGGCGTGGTAGGCACATGGAGGTGAAGACGCGCCACCAAATGCACGACAACGAAGGGAAAGCGGTCAAACGGGAGGGAAACCAGACCTAGACCATGCGAAGGATATCAACCCGGAGGCTGGACCATTGCTCTGCCGCCATGTGGATGCTAGCATCGCTTGCAGGCATGCATGTTCTAGGTATCTAGCGCTAGATATAGCCCGTGTTGTTTGGCACCAAACCCAAATTGTAGTCTATATGTGACTCCTAGACGCCTAAAAGTACACGAGCGAGTTTCCTAGTACGAGTACCCTGGTTTACATGTCGGTGTGGTGGTCCATTCTACCAACCGGAAAGATTCTCTGCCAATTTGTCATACTCACTCCGTCTCAAAATAGGATGCGTATAGTTTTTTCTTAAAGTCAAACTTATTAAAGTTTCACCATCTATATAGAAAAATATATCAACTTGTACAATATCAAATCCACATGATATGAAAATACATTTCATGGCGGTTCTAACTATATTGATTTGAGATCATAAATGTCAACCATTTTTCCTATATAGTTGGTCAAAGTATGAAAAATTTGACTCTCATTAAAAACTATAGGCATCCTATTTTGGGATAGAGGGAGTATGTACTAAATATCGTTTGTCAAATTTGGTCATCATTACAGAACATCCAACGGTTAAATCCAATTGTTCACCCTTTTTCAAAAGACATAAGAACATATATTTATAGTTGTCAGATTTAATAACAGTACATATGAACTCTCAGATGGTTAAACTGATACACAATTCAGCTTTACTGAGAACGTAATATGCCAGTGTGGCATAATAACACAATTATGTTCGGATCTTAT
>JAPCYS010002948.1:0-23407 GCA_028641055.1 Alopecurus myosuroides
ACGCTTATTTATTTCTCAGAACACTTCTGAAATCTCTCCAACATAATATGTTTCTCAAGTAATTCTCTGAAAACACCTCTAATGGATAGTGGATATGTTTTTATAACATCAGAATGTCTCCGACCTTCTCATAAACAACTAACACCACTAAAACATTCTCATTAATAGATTCCTTTCCAAATATTTAGATGTTAGCATAAACTATATCTATTGACCCGGGACATCTTATGTACGCTTATTTATTTCTCGGAACACTTCTGAAATCTCTCCAACATAATATGTTTCTCAAAGTAATTCTCCAAAACACCTTTGATGGACAATGGAGATGTTTTTATAACATCGGAATGACTCCGACCTTCTCATAACCAACTAACACCGCTAAAACATTCTCATTAACAGATTGAAACACCTTAAGCGCGTGACCTTGGGAGGTTTGAGAAATACACATGTATGTACGGTACACCTTCCGATCAATAACCTACACAATGGGGCCATGGACGTCAGATCCTTGTATCCACGAAGAATGTAAGAACCTTTTCAGTTTCACATAATGCCAATCCCCTTGCTTCACGATAGCAGTAATATCATGAGGTGAGATTAGCTATCTAACATGATCAATCTTCTTTGATCACTATACATATGAACTTGTATCGTTACACTCTCTTTATCTCATACAAATATCTGGTATTCTTGTGACCAAATGACACTGTGTCTGGCAAGACGATTGGTTGATATCGGTGATACTGATAGGGCCTAGAGTATATATCTCTCCATTCTCAAGAGTAGTAAGTTCCCATTCTTGAACGATCTCAACTCAAGTACGTTCTATAGGATATACCCGAATATCACAGTTTTGATCTCCTTTACCAGAAGACATAAGAGATGATCAAAGCATAACTGCGAGTATGCAGTCATTTGGTATTCTCATCTTCTAGGGATTCATGCAAATGATAATTAAATTTAAATTTTGCTATATGAACAACAACGAATAAAATCTCATAACAAGAGCTTATAATTGGGTCGGTTCGGTACTATTGTTTAACCAACAATATACCTTCACAGTTCTAACTTATACAAAGTCCATGATCAGGAAAACTTGATTACCTCAGAACTAATGAGCTAATCTTTAGATGCTATATTAGGAACACTTATATATTTACATGTGCATGCGAGTTTCCTTTGGATACCTTTTAATTTGCATATTCAAGCACCGCAGTAGTTATAGCATAAAGATATAAAACGTATAGAGAATCGAAGAGACTAATAATAACTTAATATTATTGCCTCTAGAGCATACCTCCAACACTTGGTGGATTGGCTGCGAACCAAGACGGTGGACGGAGCAGGTGCAAGAAATCCCTGGACGGGGATCACATTTGTTGGTGCTTGCGGTGACACCGAACAGTGTGATCTTTGATGGACACCAACCATCGGTAACCAAGGTGGCCCGGATGATAACAGATGAGGCAAATTTGTGGCGTGCAGCCGGGCTCTATAGAGGTAGCTTAGGCCTAGTGGAGAGATGGAGGGTTGGCAAATGATCATGTACTCTTTTCGGTAGATTGTGGGTTGTGCGCCTATGTCAAACAAGTTGTAATCAGCCGTCCAGCCTTGTTCTACGAAACCAACATGTCTCCTAGGACGCATCGTAAAAACAAAGTAAGTCGAACGATCAGGGTTATGCCCACTCTTCATCGGCACAGCCACGATTTGCTGGGTTTTTTTTAACAGAATTGCCGGTAAACCTCACATGCATTGGTGAGGAGCGCTTCTCCTTTCGCGGTGCATGCAGAATTGCAGCATTCACACCCGCACACGCGATAGGAAGAGAGCTGGGAGGAGAGGAGTCCATGTAAAAAGAGGGCCACGGCATGACTAATAAATACAAATGAACTTAATCAATGATTTTTCAACCGCGCCTAATAAATTGAACCAGGGGAAAAGGGCAGACTACAAACAATAAATGTTCAGTTTTTTTCCAATACTATGAACAACCCGAGTATAGATTTCAACTCGGTTGGTGGGTTTATAAATGGGAGTACTCCTTCCCATTCAAAATGGGGCAAAATAAGAGGTGGAGTAGATAAAAGAGGAGGTAATAACACCACGCCTACACGAACTTGTCCGCGACGTGCAAACACCCCGAGCAACTTGTAAAGGGTAGCGCTGAGCGTCCCCCGGGGGATGGGAACGCTCGATCCCCCGCCTCCCTAGCCGTACGATCGGGCCTAATTGCGCGCGCGCATCCGTTAGATGAGTTGCAAGCACAGGTTGCTTTCTCCTTTCCCCTCCCACGTGGTTGGTCCCCACAACACCAAACACCTCACCCTCCGCTTTTCTCTCACACAACTGGCTCATCGAGCCATACCCTTCCTCGGAACTCCGGTCCGGCGAGAGAATCCGGCGACTCGCAGCTCATCTCGTCGGTGGCGAGGGATGCTCCCAGCGGCGTCGCCTCGTGCTCCCAGCGGTGGCGCCTAGTGCTCCCATAGGCGACCGGAGATGCTCCGAGCGGCGGCACCTCGTGCTCCCAGCGGCGGCCGGAGATGCTCCCATAGGCGGCAACTGGTGCTCCGAGCGGCGGCCGGAGATGCTCCGAGCGGCGGCGCCTCGTGCTCCCATAGGCGGCCGGAGATGCTCCATAGGCGGCGACTGGTGCTCCCACCGGCGGCGGGAGATGCTCCGAGCGGCGGCACCTCGTGCTCCAATAGGCGGCCGGAGATGCTCCCATAGGCGGCGACTGGTGCTCCCAGCGGCGGCGGGAGATGCTCCCAGCGGCGGCGCTTGGTGCTCCCATAGGCGGCACCTGGAAGTCCTCCTCCATGGACGAGATGGGGGAAGAAGGTGCTGCTCCGGGGGCACTAGGGCAGAGAAACGATGGTGGCGCGCCGTGCTCCGGCGCAGCGTTCTCCAGCGCGAGCTCACCGGGCTTCCAGGTGCGGGCGCGTGCGCGTAGTGAGGGATGGGAGAGGCTCGATGGGGGGAGACGGTGCTGCTCCGGGGGCAGTAGGGCAGAGAGACGCCGGTGGCGCGCCATGCTCCGGCCTAGCGTGCTCCAGCACGAGCTCGTCGGGCTTCTAGCTGTGGCCGCGCGTGGGGAATGGGAGAGGCTCGCTGGGATTGGGGCTGCGTTGACTAAAAAATGAATCTGGTGAGATGAGGTCACGAGGATAAGGAATAGGTGGTTCGGAGCGTTCCAGCGCAGGAACACGTGGCGTTACTGCGAGGCGGGGGATCGGGAGGACGCGTCCCCCGGATGTTCCTGAGTGTTTTCCACTTGTAAAACGTGGTCCACTTGCCCTTAAACTTAACATGCTGGTGCAAATACCCCCACATCCTATCAGGAGGTGACGCGTGGCTTGACATGCTGTCAAGTGGCACACGGTTGTCTTTGTTCCTTTTGCAAAAAAAAACCCTTCACATCTTAAGGCAAGCAATACCGTCCCTACCTCTTAGTACACAGAGAAATCCCAAATCGAAACAACCTAGTAGTTCCCAAATCACGACTCAGAATGGCGACAGCGAGGCCAGGGCGCGGCGACGGCTGCGGCAGGCCGGACATTGACGGCGGGAAAGGCGGACGGTGGTGCTGGGTAGGAGAAGAAAACATTCCCCACGGAATAGACGCGCGGGGCGGTGTTTCCTGTAAGCTGGATCAGAGCGGGCTCGCCGGAGAGTGCGGCAGGGACGGCGAGCCGTGGGCGAAGCGGACTGGTGTTGTTCATTGGGAGCTTCCGACACACCAGGTAATCATACTGTTTCTTGTTTCGTTGAGCAGCAGAGGCGCAATCAGAGACGCATGGATTTCGGCAGTGCAGCAATGTACGCTCTTTTTCTTTAACTGAACATTAGTGCTCAACTTTTGTTGTTCTTGTGCAGCAGAGGCGCAATCAGAGGCGCATGGACTTCCTGGATTTTGGCAGCAGCAATGCAATTTATGCCATGTTGCTAAGAAACGTAGCAGCTGAGAATTTGGATCTACGGAAGCAAGTCCAAGAATTAGAATCAGAGGTGGATTGAGTGAAGAAAGAACAAAAAATAATTTGCAATGCTCACTGGACATAGCTTCGATGGAGAGACAAGAAAGAACTTGGGATAGCCATATTTGTAGGAATAGTTGTGTGAATGTGAATTCAAAAACAATTTGCAATGTGTTAATGCAAACATGTTTTAATCAGTTGTAATGTTGTCAAAGTTCAGTTTGTATGTCTTTGTGCCACTCCAGTTTCGAGGCTAATAAAATTCAGTTTATATATTTTTATGCCACTTTAGTTTGTACCAGCAGCATTTTGTGAGGTTTGACATGAAATTTGGACAAGAATCTGCTAGTTGACACTTACATTTCATAATTTGAACAAAACCTTGTCACTGTATACAGTAGAATTATTGCATTCAGTTCACACAGCTGCTAAATTGCATTCAGATTATAGTAGTGGCAATATTGCAATTATTGTAGCATATATATAATAGATAAATTGAAGTTCACTTCGACCTGACAACATTTGTGAGGATTACAAAACAAGCAATAGTTGAAGTTCACTTCACCTGGCAACATTGTGAGGATTACAAAACATACAGTTCACTGAAAAGAAGGAAAAAATCTTGAATAATTCACCCACAAAAGAGGTTGTGAAAAAAATATTTATTCTCCATTCCCACGCACATGTAGTGATGCATTGAACTCTGGGAGTGGTGCATTGAGGTCTGGGACTACAACTCGAACTTGGTCATCACCAAAAATAAGGTGGTAAGCACTTCCTGGACCTGTGTTATATGTTGTTCTTCTATTTGCTCCGCCTCTTCCTGTGAATGTCGTACCATATGTGCTTGCATTTTCTGGAGGTGCTGTACCAGATGAGCTTGCATTTTGTCGAGTTGTTGTACCAGTTGTGATTGCATTTGCGGTTCTTTTGTGTTGTCCTCGGCTATTGCTACTGCTAGTTGCTCTTCCCCTATCTCTGCCTCTCAAATTTCCCCTGGTAGTGGTAGTTGTCATTGTGGTATTGACTCTCTCGCTGTGACCACAAAAGCACTTTCAGGTAATTGGATTTCTTCCCTTATGATAGTAGCATGAGCTTGTGCCTGTTGAGAAAAAAGGGTATAAATTCAAGCAAAATGATGAGCATACTAGGAAATAGTATCAACTGAAGAAGTAGTACCTCATGTGAAATCCTAAAAAACATGCTATTATGTTGATGCATTGGATCCAGCTCTGGCATAGGGTTTAGTGCAGGTATATGCTGCACATGTAAAATAATGTTAATACACATTGGGAAGAAATGTACACAATTTTGGGTAGAAATGTACCTGAATATATGTTTGATCATCTGCATCCTCTTGTTCAACTTCTTATTGATAATGTTGCTGCCTTAGTATGTACTTGTCATGTCCTTTCATGTTGTGATCTGGTTCCCCACATATGGAACAATGCATTGTGAGTCCATGTCTGCTAAGACTTGGTACACCTTGCTTGATCTTTTCTTCTAGAGCCTTTTTCCTATTCTTCTTGGGCCTACCCATTACTTTGGTGTACAAAGGAGGGTGCACATGTACTGCATTCATTCTCTGCCAGAAAGCTCTCCCTCTCAGTGGATGCAAATTATGCGCATAAACTTTCTTGTATGTTTCAGTGCTGTAGCAACTATGCACAAGAGATTCAGGGTCAATCCTATCTAGTCTGCAACAAGCTAGAACATGGTGGCATGGTATACCAGATAGCTGCCACCTTTTACGGTCACAAGATTTGGCTTTCAAATTCACTGCATAATCCTTCTGAAATTCTCCAGATGAAACTTTATATTCTCCTCCTCCGGCAGGCACAACCATGTAATTTTTGCTCCAGTCAAGAAACTTGCCTAGTTTCTTCTTTATTTTTGGACAAATTTTACCTTACCATTTCTCTGGATCTTTTTGCTTACTCACAATTCTGTTCATAATTTTATAGAACACTGTCTCCAACATAGACAACATGGGCATTTCTCTTGCTTCTAATATGTAGCTGCAGATAAAGTATAACAATGACCCATTCACGTAAGCACAAACACGAAGAATAATGTAATATTCAACATATATTCAGATAAGCACAAGTACATGTTGAAAACTTCACAGTGGTTATTGAGCAACATATCACATTTCGAAAATTCACTGAAAATGCCTTTATCCATGTGGTGGGTACAAGTTCTTTAACCCAATCATAAGCAGCAACACTGCCAGCTTTGAGTGTGTCCATATTTTGATGCCACTTCACCATGTTTGTCGACCTAGCTATCGCCCACATGTCATTTTTCAATATTTCTTCTTTGTGGCCCGCTTTTTGAAAATTTTGATGCAAGTGGCGCACACAAAACCAGTGTTCAGCATCTGGAAACACCTTTTGTACTGCATTTATGAGACCCTGAAAATTTAGACAGAAAATTATTCAATGTGTTAAATAACAAGTTGTCGCATATAGGAGCCAGGATTTGCTCTCCTCAGCTCTTGACCATAGTCCCAAAGTAGGCCGAATTGGCTAGCTTCATCTCCATGAATTTGCAACAGTTTCCTTCCTTGCTCTACCAAGTTTCCATCTGTTGGGACACATATTAAATTCTCTCTGGACTTTTGCTGCAAAACTCTGCAAGTCTAACTTCCTGTTGTCTCTAAATTCATTTATGAATGTCTCACATAGATAGCTTGCCGTCAATGCCTTGACTTCCCAGCTCTTTACACAAGTGTGGTTCTTCACATATGCCCGAACTGTGAATGTACCATTCCTGCTGTTTTTTGAAGCTCTAAGAAGCCAAGTACAACAAGGCTTGCACACTGCAACAATCCTCGATGGCTCATTCTTAATCTTGTTGACTTTAAATCTATTCCTAATGCTATAGTTCCGCAAAGCCTTCCTTATTTCCTTCACATCGCTAAACGCCATACCCACTTTGAACTCGGGATTTTTCATGTCAACTTGAGCATTGAATTTCTTGAATCTGTTCTGTAAGTGACCCTATACTTCTTATCTCAAGTGTAAATCCCCATCCTCAAGAGCTGCATCATCTTCCAAATCTTCTACATGTTCTTGCTCATTATTATCTTGCACCTCCATGTCGACATTATCAACAAACAAATCGTCATCACCATCTGCAGCTTCGTAGTCACTGTCAACCCAATCTGAATCATCATTGTCTTCTGAATCATTTTCAGCACCTATAAAATCTTCAAAAGTTTCACCTTCAACTTTGCTACCTGACCCATTTGCTATAGCTGATGTACCATTTGCATGAGCTTTCCTTGCATGAGCTACTGGCAGCGGCGGTGGGCCATTGATGATTAGATCATCCCTAAAATGATTGAGGAAATTAGTATGATCAACCATAAGCACAAGTGTCTTGTGATCACCGACAGCAGACACCATTGCTAGTATATCGGCATCTTTCTCAGTACACATGCATTCACCCATCCCTCTCATACCCCATCTGCTTCAACAGCTCATCAATCCAAAGGATCGACCAAGTATAAGTACAACAATGATCCCAGTGTTCGACAGATGATGAAACATAGTCAAGTTTTCCCTTAAGCCACAAAAAAATCCATTGTGATGCAGTTCAATTGTAAATATTGTCTCATCATTTCCTGCAATTTCACATCAAAATATGAGCAATCAGAATAAAAGCATTGCTCCCCTGTTTTCACAACATTTTCCTGCATCACATCAAATAGGAGAATCAGAATAAAAGCATTGCTCCCCTGTTTTCACAAAGCACGACATATATTCAGAGTTATAGAGATAATAAATTTAGAAGATATATTCACATTCTTAGCATAAATATGTCCCCTAGAACAGAACAATCAGAACCATGTCACAAAGCATATTTTTGCGTAGAAGAAGATAATTTAGTTTCCGCATAGTACAGGCTTTATCCAAGTCTTGCTGGGACAAAATCTGACAAAAGTAGGTACATGAACCGAAACAGGAGTACACGGCTTCATACTACCAAACAAATAAGCACGATTTACAAACAAGAAATGCTTGCCCGTGATAACCACTCCAATTACTAACCTAATCCAACGTTTGTACGGCTGATTAGAGGGGGGAGACATTAGAAAAAAATCAAACTTGGAAACATCAGATTGTTGTGCTCAGACGTACATGCATCAAATCAATGGATCAATCTACGGAGAACTCCAGCATGTAAGTCTGATTGCGTGCTGCTGCCGCCCATGGCACGTTCGCCGTTTGATCCTTGACTGCCTATATCTTTATGCGCTAACAAAACAGAGGAGAGAGGGAAAAATACATACCGTAGTCGGGGGATCCTCCAGGAACGGACGGATGTGAGGGTCCGGTGGCATGGCGATGAGCTCGACGGCGTCGTGGTCGTCGCACTGCTCGAACTGGAGGGCGCAATGATCGGGGACTCTGCTCCTTGGAGACGAACCGCTCGAGGTAGGAGCCGAAAAGGTATGGATTCCTGTGAAATTTTGATTATATCTGGGAAAACGCTTTGTCTAGGGGGACCTAAACAAGCGTAACTTAGGTCCCTTTCCTTCCGGCGCACGGGAGCCTTCTTGGGCCGACCTCCAGGGCCAGTTAGCAACAATTTGTCTTTTTTAGCCTAATTTTTGAGTTAGCAGCAGCCCACCACTGCAGACATAAATACGTTAAGTGTTTCGTCATTTTTATGGATGTTGCGTACGTCTTTAAAATTTGTAACAAATTTGCACGCATTTTGTTGAGAAATCACAAGCGAGATGTTTCAATGTTTTCTGGATGATTTTGTAAGAAATACATATATGTGTTTAGAATTCATTTGGAATGATAAGTTTTTATGCGTTCATTCACATGTTGTAAACATGTGATTTTATTGTTGCTATCGTTTTGCTTTTTTGTTGAAACGACGGATAATTTTTGTTGCAACTGGAACGGTGACAAATTATTTTGTTGCTTATCAACTTTTTAATTGATGCAAAAAATTTTTTTTGTTGCAATAGGTTGTGATTTTTGTTGAATTGCTTGAACTTTTTTGTTGCAACGAAATAAACACATTGTTTAACTATTCTTTTGTATCATTATTTATCTTTTCGATTTTGTTTCGGAACAATTTGTTGCCATACTTTTTTTTGTACACATGTGCGATAATTTTTGTTTCGATACCCGTGAATTTGTTGCAATGACAGTTTTGCTGTAATTATCGAGATGACCGGGTGCAACGCGATATACCTCTTCGCTTAAGTGGGGCTGTTGTGGACTGCGGGTTCTATATCCAAAAAAGTGAAGGGCTTAAATGCAAAAACACGTTTTGCGGATTTTTGGCCGTTAGATGCTGATCCGATGGCTCGCGAGGGGACCTAGGATTAGCAAATCTTAGGCCGACCTACGCCTAGCACTGCCCTAATATCTGTGACCGGTCTGTACTTTTACCTCGCCGACCGTTTTGAGGATTTCCAAGGGGATGGACGGAAATGTACAGCTGCGACGATCGACAGCGTGCTATTCAGAATGACTGGGGGTATTTGCTCCCGCGTGTTAAGTTCAAGGGCCAGTGGACCACATTTTACAAGTTGTTGGGGGTGTTTGCACGTCGCGGACAAGTTCGTGTAGGCGTGGTGTTATTACCTCATAAAAGAGGTAGTATTATTTTTGAACTAGCTCTAATATAGCGGTGCTATAGCGTTTTTGGGAGCGTCGTGCTAAATGGTGTCTATGTACAATTTAGCTAATTTAACGGCATATAGCGCCATTTAGGCGTGCTATAGCGTTGATTTAGCTAATGTTGAAACTACCGCTATATGTCATAGCCCGCTATTTAAAACATTGCTTGTATGGCGTCACAACCGACGTATCTTACTTAAGAACCAACTGTGATCTCCCAATGTAACTGTGAAGTTTAAACAACTCCCTCTATTTTTTTTTACTTTGCATTCCTGGTTTTTTTAAGTTAGATTTCTAAAGCTTTAGCCAAGTATGTACGAAAAAATATCAACATCAATCATATCAAATGCATATAATATAAAAATAAGTTTTATGATGATTCTAATATTATTAAATTTATATTGTTGTGTTGATTTTTCGGTATAAACTTGTTCAAAATTAACTTGATATTATTTTCGTACAAAATTGACTTTGACTAAAGCCAAAACGGAAGATATTTTTCTACGGAGGGAGCATTTGAAGTAGCTTCAATGTTTATTTAATTGCATGGTCTCACTAAAAACGTACCTTAATTACAATTTAAGGAGAAGATGGTCCTAATACTACCTCTAGAATTCCCTATAATTTGGGTAAAACTTTAGGCTTATGCCCAACACAGTCATAACAGTGGCATTGTACTAGTAAAAGATTGGTTGCCTGTCTTGGACAGAAACAAGAGCCCGAGAAACCAAGAAAGAAAGGAGACGACGGCGCTGAAGAAAAATCCCGGTGTGTTGCCCCCATTGTCGTAAGCATTGTCGATTGGACCAGTTATGAGCACCGCTATCATCTGGTCAACATATAGCAACAAGGAAGTGATGAAGTTATTCCAACGATAAGACAGGTTAGCTGACAGAAACTAATTATCGCCATCCTTTATTTACCTGCGGCACGACAATGGCAATGGTAATGGCACCATTAATGTGTCTATGGTTGTCGCCACCCTCTGCAACAGCTATTTGAAAAGCAAGTGCCGTCGGCAAAACTTGCGTCATGGCCGCTGGAATTCCATAAGTGCAAAGACGCCGAGCGCGAAGGCTTCAAGAGTTGGGTCGGGTTCGACGAGGCTATTACTCGAGGGTGCCCTCTGTCCTTTGGTCGCTAAGAGGCTGATGATGACAGCTACCAACATGAGGACGAACATGAGTAAGTTGCTCAAGGACCAGACAACCATCGAAGTTAGCTTCTGGCACAGCTTAGGGATGAAGACGGTGATGACCCCGCGGGCAATGGTGCAGAGTACCATGCCAATGCAACCCTTGCGGAAGCCATTGTTGTACCTTTGAATGTTTTCCATCGACCCCCTTGGGTTGCCATGGTAAATCTCACGACCCATCCAGTCGGTGTCGTAAATAAAGAAGGGGTACAACGCTAGCTGGACAGTTGATCCATGCATGTCAGACTAAGCTCTTCTTGTTACATGGGAGCAAGTATGAATGAACAATGGCATCGCACATGGAAATACTTACCCATGAAACTCCCGTGAAAATGAATAATTTGGTGGTGGATGAAGACATGTTCTTCAGACAGTTGAATGGATTGCAGAAAGAATGAACAGTGACAGGGTACTTCGTGTCAATTGCCTTCTCGTCGGCGAAGGTCATGGCGAGTGTCATACTGATAACAATGAGAACCTGACCAAATTCATGCCAATAAGTTTTGCAATTGTTATGTATTTCGTGCCATGGAATCGATGACACTATGAGCAGAGAATACACACCACACTTGTGAAGAAAGCACCCTTGATGTTTACACAAGCGCCACAACAAGCTTCAGTCTTTAGCCAAGGGAACCACCTACGTACGTATGACAAATTCTATGCATTGACATTAGTAGTCATGCGTGTGACCATAGCTGTACATACCAAATAGATTGAGCATCTAGCTAAAGACTTACTCTGGCCATTTTCCAGTCGCGCCAGCTGCAGCGCCGAGAACGATTCCCATACCCCCCCATTGGGAGAACAAATAATCGCCAATTTGGGGGCCATGCTTACTACCCACTGCGGTTTAAAAAAATCATTTCAATAACATTGTAAGTGTGTCGGTAGAACGTGCATGTAGTATGTATTTCTCACTAGCTAGATCATCCATCATAGCACGGGTCAATTCTCGCATTGTGTTGTTGGCCAAGTCAAGGAGGAAGAAGCCAGCAATTAGCACAGCGGAAGCACCTTTGCGGACACTAAAGACACTGCAAGGAACAGATGCACAAAAAGCACAATCAGTCAACTGCACTACATGCATGCTAGACAGACCATTTATGAAAACTGATCTTGACCCGCATTTTTCTTTAGGGTCTCCAAGGTAGTGGCCGATGTGCTGAGAAACCAATCACCAGGGCCTATATATATGTTGGTTAGTCAAAATTAGGCATGGCAGCGAATCGTTTTGAAATAGATAGATAAAAAACATGCTTTCATGAACTTACCGAAATGCAGATTAGGAGGCATCCAACTAGGATGAATGGCCTCCTGCGTCCCATCCTCATTGTGCATCGGTCACTGTAGTAATTGAGAATGGGATTTACCTAATGGCACATGAAATCCCAAGAAATATTACTTCCCATGATTTCGTGCAATGATATCAATTCCTATACCAAATATGCAGGTTCTTGTATCTTCATGTCCCCAAGAGAATGTTTGCTGAAATAAAAACAATAAATGAAGTAATAGTACTGAAATAGGCTCACCAAAATTCCAGCCAAAGGTCCAGAGCTACATATAAGGGAAGCAAACATGTGTGAAACTCCGAGAAGCTGCATGACACGGCGAAGATAATGCATAGATCAGCGAAGAAAGTACAAGATCATGACAGCTCCAAGTACAAAGAATAGAAAGTACACCTGAGCATACGGTGTGAGGACACAGATCTGCAGCCCAAAGCCATAGTGGATTGCCCGGAGACACTGGATGCTAGGAACATCCGGAGGAGGGTGCTATCATCGTTGTTGTCACAAGAGTTGACCGGATGCTTGGCGCTCACAATCCTCTTGATCGCCAACTCCAGTGGCTTTTGAGCACCACGGTCTTCCTCCATTGTTTACCTCACAATGGCAAGAGAAAGGGGCATAGATTTTCTAGAGAATCGACATAGATGGAAAACCTGGGATGGCAAGGTTTTTCGAGAGGTAGGTGACCCTCCTGTAGACAGATGCATGGAACGGTTAACTTCTTTTCCAGGGTGATAGGCTGGACGTTCAGACAGTTAATATGGTTATTAATAACATACGCACCAGATTTGGCAGCTAAGTTTGGTTCTCGGAATAGAAAAGGCACATGGTCGGCAGCCCACACCTTCCTAAAATAGGAAGCATGCAGTCCAACCTATACCTTCACGAATTATTTCTTGCACTTGTAATTCTGCCCATGCCACGCACGTGGTAATCAATCTTAGGAAAAAACTTGGCCTAAACATATGCTTTTAATATTACTCCCCCATCCAATGTGTCGAATATGTTCGGTAATTGGTTACACGGGGTAGATAAGAAGACCGTGGAAAAATTAGAGTTGGCGCATGTGATTTGGTCTGGTCTTTGTGGAAGTGTCGAAATGACATTATCTTTAACAATTGTACAAATGTTACTTTCCTGCAGGTTATACAAATGGCTACCCACCATATCCACGAATGGGCTTTTCTTCTTCCGGAGGCGCAAAGAGAGTCTATGGATTTCGGCTGCTCCCGTCTGGAGACGTTCGCTCGGGATTTCTTCAGCTGGGGTGGATTGCGGCTTGCTAGACGACTACATGATGCATAGCGGCCTTGATGTTTTCCTTTTATTCACTTTTCGGGTCCCTTTGTGGCTTTTGAGCTGTAAACTCTCGATACTCAATTCTGATATTATGTAATAAAATCAGATGTGTGCATCAATCAATGCAGAGGCCGGGAAAACCTCTCATTTCTAAAAAAAAACATATTGACGGGATTGATATAGCACGGTGTGATATTTCTTTGTTGCTAGTATGTGATAAGCACATAAAATGATCACTAATCGCCCAACTATAATGCTATTGAATCATGGATTTTAAAGAACAAACTTCTTTTTTAGATCACAAACATTTTAACCCAGCCACGATTTGTTTCAGTTTCCAGAAGGGGCTTTATACAGTACCTTTTACTACTCACCCGTGGGCACTAGTATGGTTTCATATCGAGGTACTCACCCGTGTGCACTAGTATGGTTTCATATCGAGGGCTGAGATGAAGATGCATAGATTAGGCCCAGAAGGCCCAGTAGGGCGAAAATATGATGAAAAAAAAAGAGTTACGGTGATAGATCTATCGATGCTCTGTGCACACGACATGCCGCCGCCTCCGACTCCGGCCTGCAAGCCTCCCCCGCCGCCTCCGACTCCAACCCCGACGCCTCCTCCGTCGAATCCGCGATACCCTCCACGCTGCGAGAGCAGATGCTTGCTGCCGTGCCGCATCTACCAACGCGTTGGTCGCCACACCTCACGCCCGGTCTCGCCGGTGGCCTCTCGTTCTCCTTCTAGCACACGACCTAGGACACTGCCGCCACTTCCAGGACGCGCCGTATCTACGTCGGACACGGACACCGACTCCGTCATGCCCTTAAGCTCTTCTCACGGAGGTACGTTTTTTGCCTCCGTCCTCCCCTTAGGCTCACGACCAATCATGACTTTTTCTTTGTTAATATCATCACTGAGAAGACTAGACATACTTAAGTCTCTTATCAAGTAGTCATCAACTTATCAAGTCTGGATCATTTGGTTCATACAATATGTCTTTTCTCAATTTTTTGTTTTCGCATAATCATGTGACTGTAGTTCAGAATACACTAGTACGATTTGATGCAAGGTCCATGGTTAGACACCAACTGGTATTATTTAGCAGCCTGGTAAGGTACTGCAATTTTGTAGGAACGGAAGAACTAGTTCAGGAAAACAGTATGCTTTAATAAAAGTAATTGTTCTACGGCACGTGTATATGTGGTGATTCAAAATAGCATGAACGCTGTGAAATGCAATAATGTTACACTCATTGACGTGGGGATGACTCCTGAGTCCCTCAAATGAGCCTATCTGGTCTAAGGCCCGACATTAAAGTCCAGCATGATAAACCGCCCTATTGTTCTAGAAGATCCTGCTACGGCCCATCCTCAAGACTTGCAGGTCAAGATGGAAGAAACTTAACGATTAGGGTTAAGGTTTTGCAACCCAACCCGGTAGGGGTTTGAGACCCAGTCTCCTATATAAAGGCTGGGAGAACCACCCGGGAGTAAACATCTAATCTGGACTTCACACCATAGGAGCCGCCTCTCGAGATCCAATCTCTCGATCTGTGCGCCCGCAATTGTAATCATACACCATAATACAGAGACAAACAAGCAGAAGTAAGGGTATTACCTCTACGAGGGCCCCAAACCTGGGTAAATTGTGCTCCCTGTTAGCCGTTGAATCTACCAGCGCCTAATCAGTTCGTATACTCGAAACCCTACCAGATCACCTAAGGGATTTGTTGATATGAGTCATCAAAAATTAGCGCCGTTTGTGGGAACGACAGGCGCTGGATCCCCGGCTTTGCCGGCTTCATCTGCATCGAGCTTCGACTCGAGCCCGGAATCTTTGGCTCCCACGAAGCAATCTGTTTCGGGTCGTTCATCTACACCCCACTCGCCGGCTTCTCGCACGGCGTTCGGCGGTCTCTAGGAGGGTGTCAGGATAACGTTCGGCGACCTCCACTTCCGCGCCACCAGGGAAGGAAGTCGGCGCTTCCCCGACACTCCTGCACACGCCGGATCTGACATCGAATCCGTTTCGAGCACGACGACTCAAGAATCGCTGCTCGACGACATCGACTGCAGCTCGGAGTCAAGCGACGGCTCCGTCCGCCGCAATAAGCTCGACTTCCACACCAGCGCGATTGAAGAGCCTGCCGATCTCGGCGAAAACTACTGGCCCGCCGCAAAGACTTACTAGCCATATCTGGCCCACGTCTGCATGGCCGAGCCTGATGAGGAACCCGCCAAAATAGCGGCAAGCGCGACGGAGAGGCAAACCATCCACGTATCGCGAGCCGCCTGGGTCAAGGCCAAGAAGGCGGTGATGGCAAGCCAGCCGATAGAAGTTGGGTCCTCCAAGAGGATCTGATCGCATACCACTACCTCCCGTCGAAGAAAAGTCAGGATATAATAAACGCCAATCGGGCGCTCGAAGCGTGCCAACGCGCAGCAGAAGCTTCGAGTGCACGTAGAGTGGCGCTATCAAGAACCCGCGATTTGACGGGAGAGCAACCGCCCAGGAAGGGAAAGCACGCCTCGAAGACCGCTCGCATGGACCAGGAGTCCCTCAGCGAAATCTCCAGAAGCATCGAGACCTTGTTCATCCATGTCGATGAGGACGACAACGTGCACCCAACAACCTACGTGACCGTGGTCTTGGTTGCCACCACCTACCTACAGGTGATCCTGCCGCCAGAAACTGACCCTCGCGCGGAACAACATCGCAAAGCCATGAGGGGGATGGGCATAACCGGAGCCGCGATTGCCGCCCAAGCTCACAAGAAAACGGAGACTCCAGGAACCGCTGCACCTGGGCGGAAAAAATCACTCGCCATCGGGAGAACGCATCGCCAAGAAGGAATTACGGAAGATCTCCTCGTCGCCACCGGAGCAAGGAGGCACGGCGCCGCGACGATAGCCTGGAAGGTAGCGATGATAGCCCAGGACATCGCGACCACAGCCCGCGATGCTGCAATGGCCGCTCGTGACATCGCAAGGAGGGACCAAGAAGGCGCAGCGAGAAGCCGCGACGCCGCAGCACGGAACCCCAGCACGACACTCGCGACTCGCGGCATCGTAGCCGAGAGCCGCCACGCGATGATACGTCCATTTTGCATCACTATTTTATATCATAATTTTCTGTTATTCATCGATAAGTTTCATGTTATGATGCATCCCTTATGTTATTTTATCTTATTTTGCATGTTTCATAATTTTTGGAGAATAAACACCGGGACCAGAAATTGATGGAAAAAGCACCGTCGAGATACTATATTTGAGAAGATCAGAAGAAGGAGGACACCCGGGGTGTCTTAGAAGTTCAGAGGAGGAGTCCGGCCAGAAGGGGAGCCAGAGGGGGGCCACCAGGGGCCCACACCATGAGATGGCGCCCCCCCCCCCGGTCGCGCCGCCAGGTGGTGTGGCCACCGTGCCCTGGTGGATATTTTTGTCGTACTTGGCCCCCAAGTAACCCTAAGCCTCAGACCATCATCGAAGAATTATTCCGCCGCTGCCTCGGGGCGGAAAACACCCGAGAGAGAAAACCTCTCTGGCAGGGAAAAATCTGCCGGGGAAATTCCTCCCCGGAGAGGGGAAATCATCACCATCATCACCGTCATCACTCCGGGCATCATCAAGATCTTCATCATCATCATCACCACCAGCTCCATCACCCTCATCATCCACCCTCATCCCTCTGTAACAATTAGAGGGTTCTATCATTGTTTTACATTAGATCTCTCTCCCTGTGTGGATTACTTGTTAATAGTTGATGCTTGTGAGATTTATCGGTGTTTGCACTTTATGACCAGACTGTTATCTTCCATTACATCACCTCTGATCATGATCAATATGATGTCTTGTGAGTAGTTCGTGTTGTTCTTGAGGACATAGGAGAAGTCAAGTTGTTAGTAGTGAAGTAATGTTGAGTAATATTTACTGTTTGATATTTAAGTTGTGGTGTTATTCTTCTAGTGGTGTCATGTGAACGTCGACTACATGATACTTCATCATTTATGGGCCTAGGGGAATGCATCGTGTATTTGGACTAATTGTGGGGTTGCCGGAGTGACAGAAACCTAAACCCCCGTTAGGAAACCATTACACGAGGGAGCGTAGGATCCGGAGTTTAAAATTGTGGTTAGATTTGTTTCTTAATTACTTTCTTGTAGTTGCAGATGCTTGGAAGGGGTATAATCACAAGTATGTATTAGTCTTGGATGGGACGGTACATTAGCATAGGTTCACCCACACAACACTTATCAAAACACCTAATATTATTATGCGGCATGGAACAAAAACACTTGACAGAAAACTCCCGTGTGTCCTCGAGAACGTTTGTTAATCATAAGTAAACTCACGGCTTGTACTTTGCTGAAGAAAGGATTGAGCCACTTGCTGCAATTATTATTACTGCATTTTATTTACTCGCACTTTATTTATCTGCAATATCAAAACCCCTACAAATCTATCTTTCAGTATTTACAGTTATTCCTTCATCGAAACGGCTTGTCAACACCTTCTGCTCCTCGTTGGGTTCGACACTCTTATTTATCGAAAGTACTACGATACACCCTCTGTACTTGTGGGTCATCAAGACTATTTTCTGGCGCCGTTTCCGGGGAGTGAAGCGCTATTGGGAAGTGGAATTGATAAAGGAAGCTTCTGTTGTAAGTGCTATTTTTATTACTGTGTACTGCTTTATTACACTATGTTCGGATCTCCTTTTGAGTCCTTATTTGCGGGCACTGCCGCCACTGCTAGGGTAGTAATTGACCCACCGCCTGATGATTTGGATCCTTATAAAATACCTATAAAGATTGTTAACCATATTAGGAATAACTGCTATTCAGGTGATGGAATTGTCCATACTGGTGATCATTTGCTCTTTTTACATGAATTATGCGAGTTGTTCAAGTGTGCATGTATTACAATGGGCCAAGTGAAGAGGAAATTATTCTCTATATCATTGATAGGCCGAGCCGCTGAATGGTTCAAACTGCTGAAAAATAGCCAGACTATTGGATGGGAGGAAATTGTGCCTCTCTTTTATTCTAAGTTCTATCCTCCCAGTGAAATTCATAGAGATCGAAATTATATATATAATTTTTGGCCTCATGACGGAGAGAGTATTGCCGAAGCATGGGGATATTGAAGTTACTAATGCTCAAATGCCCCATTCATGAGCTCCCCAGTAATATTGTTATTAATAATTTCTATGCAAGGCTTCCTCTTCATGATAAGGATTTATTGGATGCTTCTTGTTCTGGATCATTTACACGCATGAAGGATGAAGCTAAATGGGATCTGCTTGACCGTATTCAAGAAAATACTGAAGGATGGGAGAATGACAAAGATAGAAAGTCAGGTATAAATTATGATTATGAATGCATTAGAACTTTTATGTCATTTGATGATTTTCATAATGTTAGTATTGTTTATGGTCTTGATTCTCAAGTTGCTGCAAACTTATATAATGCCTTTGCTTCTTATATTGATATTCCTAAAAAGGAATTGGACAAGTACCATGCACCTTATAAAGATAATGTTAATTGTGTTCCTCCTAGAGATATAGAAGTTCATACTGTTGATTCTATTGTGCCTGAACCTTATATTGAGAAAATGCCTTTCCCTGCTAAGGTAAAAGAACATTCTATGTTAGCTAGTGTGGTTAATAAAATTGCAAGGAACCCTGTAGAACCCGAGGAACAAATAACTGTAGAACCTACAGTAGCAATAGTAAATGACCTTCTTTCTGAAAATGTAGAAGAGGGACACATTATATTTTCATTAAAACTTTTATGTCATCTGATGATTTTCATAATGTTAGTATTGTTTATGGTCTTGATTCTCAAGTTGCTGCAAACTTATATAATGCCTTTGCTTCTTATATTGATATTCCTAAAAAGGAATGGGACAAGTACCATGCACCTTATAAAGATAATGTTAATTGTGTTCCTCCTAGAGATATAGAAGTTAATACTGTTGATTCTATTGTGCCTGAACCTTATATTGAGAAAATTCCTTTCCCTGCTAAGGTAAAAGAACATTCTATGTTAGCTAGTGTGGTTAATAAAATTGCAAGGAACCCTGTAGAACCCGAGGAACAAATAACTGTAGAACCTACAATAGCAATAGTAAAGGACCTTGTTTCTGAAAATGTAGAAGAGGGACACATTATATTTTGTAAAAAATGCTTCTAATATTGTCTCTCATCCTAGTAAATCTAGGAAACTTAGTGTTCCTGTGCTATCTGTTAGGATAGGTGATCATTGCTATTATGGTTTGTGTGATATTGGTGCTAGTTCTAGTGCTATTCCTTATGAGCTTTATAAAAAATCATGCATGAAATTGGTTCTTGTGAACTTGCTAATAGGGAAACTATTTCTCCGATTGGTATTGTTAGAGATGTGGAGGTCTTATGTGGTAAAACTAAATATCCTTCTGATTTTCTAGTACTAGGCACTTCTGCTAGTGATACTTGTCCTATTATATTTGGTAGACCTTCTTAAACACTTGTGGTGCTGTTATAGATTGTAAAAAGGAGAAAATCCTTACAAAGTTTGATGGAGAATATTATGAATTTAATTTTTCCAAATTTGCTAAAGCACCTTATGAAGCTGAATTACCTAATGAGAATTATAGAGTTGAACAATTTGCTGTGATTGCTCTTGCTCCTAACAATCCTTTGCAGCAATACATGGAAGACCACGAAAGTGATGTCTTTATGGAAGAAAGAAATGAAATTGACGAGATTTTCCTACATGAGCCAGCAATGCTGAAACATAATTTACCGGTGGAAGACTTGGGTACCACACTACCACCAAGAAGGATCCTGTTTTTGATTAAAGCCTTCGCCTGACAATCTTAAATATGCTCATATTGATGATAAGAAATTATATCATGTTATTATTAGTTCTAAACTTTCTGGTAAAGAAGAGGAGAGATTATTGGGAATATTGAAGAAACACAGAGGTGCTATTGGTTATACTATTGATGATTTGAAGGGGATTTCTCCTGCTATATGTCAGCATGCTATTAATATTGAACCTGACGCAAAGCCAGTTGTTGAAAATCAACGCCGTTTAAATCCTAAGATGAAGGATGTGGTAAGAAATGAGGTATTGAAACTCCTTGATGCTGGTATTATTTATCCTATTGCTGATAGTAGATGGGTTAGTCTTGTGCATTGTGTCCCTAAGGAAGGAGGGATGACTGTTGTGCCAAATGAAAATAATGAACTTATTCCCCAAAGAGTAGTGGTTGGTTATAGGATGTGCATTGATTTTAGGATGGTTAACAAAGTTACTAAGAAAGATCATTATCCTTTGCCTTTTATTGATCAAATGTTAGAGAGGTTGTCTAAGAAAACTCATTTCTGCTTTATTGATGGTTATTTGGGTTCTCTCAAATTGCGGTTAGAAAGATTGATCAAGAGAAAACAACTTTTACTTGTCCTTATGGAACCTATGCTTATAGACGTATGCCTTTTGGTTTATGTAATGCTCCTGCTAC
Organism: Alopecurus myosuroides; assembly: GCA_028641055.1. Classification (NCBI taxonomy): domain Eukaryota; kingdom Viridiplantae; phylum Streptophyta; class Magnoliopsida; order Poales; family Poaceae; genus Alopecurus; species Alopecurus myosuroides. Next base: position 20,924 of record JAPCYS010002948.1, read on the forward strand.
TTTTCATAGATGCATGTATGCTATCTTTCATGGTTTTTGTGAAGAAATTGTGGAAGTCTTCATGGATGATTTCTCCGTCTATGGAACTTCTTTTGATAGTTGTTTGTAGAATTGATAAAGTTTTGCAGAGATGTGAGGAGACTAATCTTGTTCTTAATTGGGAGAAATTCCATTTTATGGTTAATGAAGGAATTGTTCTTGGACATAAAATCTCTAAAAGAGGTATTGAAGTTGATAGAGCTAAAGTTGAAGCTATTGAGAAAATGCCATGTCCTAGGGATATCAAAGGTATTCGTAGTATTCTTGGTCATGCTGGTTTCTATAGAAGGTTTATTAAAGATTTCTCTAAAATATCAAAGCCTCTTACTAACATTCTTAAAAAGGATGTACCTTTTGTTTTTGATGAAGATTGTAAAGAAGCTTTTGAAATTTTAAAGAAGGCTTTAATATCTAGCCCTATTGTTCAACCACCTAACTGGAATTTACCATTTGAAATTATGTGTGATGCTAGTGATTATGCTTTAGGTGTTGTTCTTTGACAGCGGATATATAAGAAGTTAAATGTTATTCATTATGCTATTAAAACTCTTGATGCTGCTTAAAAGAATTATGCTACCACTGAGAACGAGTTCCTAGCTGTAGTTTTTGCTTGTGATAAATTTAGGCAGTATATTGTTGATTCTAAAGTTACTATTCATACTGATCATGCTGCTATTAAGTACCTTATGGAAAAGAAAGATGCTAAGCCTAGGCTTATTAGATGGGTGCTTCTTTTACAAGAGTTTGATTTACATATTGTGGATAGGAAGGGTGCTCAAAATCCTGTTGCTGATAATTTGTCTAGATTAGAAAATATCCCTGATGACCCTATTCCTGTTAATGATACTTTTCCTAATGAACAGTTAGCTGCAATAAAAGTGAGCTCTCAAGAGAGTCCATGGCATGCTGATTATGCTAACTTTATTGTTTCCAAGTATTTGCCTCCTACCGTTACAACTGAGCAAAGAAGGAAATTCTTCTATGATTTGAGGCATTATTTTTGGGATGACCCACACTTATATAAAGAAGGTGTTGATGATTATGCGAAGATGTGTTCCTGAAAATGAACAACGATAGATATTGAGAAAATGTCATAGTAATGCTTATGGAGGATATCAGGCTGGAGATAGAACTGCACATAAGGTCCTACAATCAGGTTTTTATTAGCCTACTCTCTTTCAAGATGCTAGGAAGTTTGTTTTATCTTGTGATCAATGTCAAAGGGTTGGAAATATTTCTAGACGTAATGAAATGCCTATGAATTATTCTCTTGTTATTGAACCGTTTGATTGTTGGGGTTTTGACTTTATGGGTCCTTTCCCCCTTCAAAAGGCTACACTCATATTCTTGTTGTTGTTGATTATGTTACTAAATGGGTAGAAGCTATACCTACTAAAAGTGCTGATGGTGAAACCTCATTAAGAAATGCTTAAGGACATTATTTTCCCTAGGTTTGGTGTGCCTTGATATCTTATGACTGATGGGGGTTCTCATTTTATTCATGGTGGTTTTAGAAAGACTCTTGCTAAATATGATGTTAATCATAAAATTGCCTCACCCTATCATCCTCAAACTAGTGGGCAAGTAGAATTTAAAATAGAGAAATCAAATCTATCTTGCAAAAGACTGTTAACAAATCTAGAAATTGGGCTAAGAAATTAAATGATGCTCTGTGGGCCTATAGAAATGCTTATAAAAACCCCATGGGCATGTATCCTTAGATGGTTTATGGAAAAGCTTGTCACTTGCCCCTAGAATTAGAACACAAATCTTATTGGGTAGTGAAAGACCTAAATAGAGATTTTAAACTTGCTGGTGAGAAAAGGTTGCTTGATTTAAATTCTTTAGCTGAATGGAGGAGTGAAACATATGAAAATGCTAAGCTCTTTAAAGAGAAAGTTAAAAGGTGGCACGATAAGAGAATTATTAAAAGAGGATTTCATGTTGGTGAGAAAGTGCTATTGTATAGGTCTCGTCTCAGATTTTTTGCAGGAAAATTACTCTCGAGATGGGAAGGACCTTTGTTATCGAAGAGGGTATCGTTCCGGGCAATTAAATTGTTTCCCTTGAAGACAACACTTCGCAAGTGGGTGAATGGCCAAAGACTCAAGCATTATATTTCTGGAGATCCTTATAATGAAAATGTTGATTGTATTCGAGCCATGATCCCGGAGGAATTTATTAAGAAGCATATTTCAGAAACTGCAGAGTCAGATTTCGAATAGGTATCAGTTTTGGTAAGAAAATGTTCACGAAACATCTTCCAACTTTTATTTTTACTGTTTTGGAAAATATGAAAAATTATGAGCGGAAACGAGGCGGAGACGAGAGAGGCTCCACACCATGGGGTGGCACGGCCCACCCTTGGCCGCGCCAACCTGGTGTGGGCGCCCCAGAGCCCCTCTCCGAGTCGTTTTCGACCTGGTCTTTCCTTTCGTTATGAAA
>JAPCYS010004033.1:0-23266 GCA_028641055.1 Alopecurus myosuroides
ATTGGGGGCTCCCAACTCCTCTTGAATCACCAACAAGTAACAAGATGCCTAGGTTCTCCACAAGAGGAAACCCTAGGCAAGATCCCTCAAGCTAGAGAGGGGGAAATGAAGAACGGCTCGGTGAAGATGTAGATCAGGGCCTTCTCCTTCAATCCTCCAAAGATCTTCAAGATTGGGTGGAGGGATTGGGAGTTATGAGAGATTTGGTGAGTTCTTAAATGCTCATAAATGCTAAGGGGAAGAACTAGATCTTGGGGAAGAAGAGGAGGGGTATTTATAGCCCCTCCGCACAACTAGTCGTTATGCAGGAAAAAGGGTACCAGAATATCCGGTCCAAGTTTGGGCCGGAATATCCGGTCAGCTTGCTCCACGCAGATCTGCAGAGCTGTACCGGATTATCCGGTTGTTCCGGAATAATCCGGTACAAATAATCCGGTTGACTCCAGTAGCTCCAAGCTTCCAGTCCTTAGCCATTTTTCGCAGCAACCGGAATATCCGGTCCAGGATGAATAATCCGGACCAAATAATCCGGTTCACTTCTGAGAGCGAAACTTCCAGTCCTTAGAAGTTTTGCGCAGCAACCGGAATATCCGGTCCAGGATGAATAATCCGGACCAAATAATCCGGTTCACTTCTGAGAGCAAAACTTCCAGTCCTTAGCAGTTTTGCGCAGCAACCGGAATATCCGGTCCAGGATGAATAATCCGGACCAAATAATCCGGTTCACTTCTGAGAGCAAAACTTCCAGTCCTTAGCAGTTTTTCGCGCACCTTCAAGAGCAACCGGAATATCCGGTCCAGGATGAATAATCCGGTCCGAATAATCCAGTTGAGTTATGTCCCAAAACTCTCAGACCAATCTTCACCGACTTTTCGGTGATCGATGCCGATGTTAGGTATAACACCTGCACGCTAAACACCTCGATAAATAATGTACTTAGTATTGTTAACTAACACACAAAACACTGGGAAAACGAAATGCACTTTCAATCTCCCCCTTTTTGGTGTTAGATGACAATACTAAGATTTGCAATAAAACCTTGACAGGAATCATGTTTGAAACAAGATGGGAATATCTCCCCCTATATCTATGCATATCTTTTGTTTGCCTCAAACGCAAATAGATGCAATGATGTATAGGGAGAAATTTCCAACAAGTAGCAAGCATGCCAATGAGTCAATATCACCAATATGTTGAGTGTAAAAAAGAAGTATATACCTTGTGCGAAGATGATATATCCAAGAATAACCACGCACAACCATAGATAATCTCCTCAACATATACAATAGATAACCATCACACCACTAATAGATAAACCATGATAATATCCAGATAACCAACATAGTCTCACACACAATAGCACACATAGTTTTAAACGAGACAATACACGACATAAGTTCATGAACACGACAAACGAAGATACTAAAATGGACACAAGCTCTCAAAGAAAGATAAAAGCAAATGCTTGTGCCCGAACCCATGCAGATCCCGTAGTCTAATAGCTACTTCTCCCCCTTTGGCATCGAGACACCAAATAGGAGGGAAATAGCTAATCTAACGTCCCAGACACGGTCTAAGCATCCGACTCGCCTCCAGACTCCTGCTCAGCATCAGACTCCTCATCCTCATACTCCTCCTCATCATCATCCTCATCATGAGCTCCAGAAGCAGTATCCTGAGTAGACCGGAGAGCCGCCTCAATGCTCTCCCAAGGAGTGAAATCCCCAGCAGACCAAGCAGAGAAAGACTGAGCAGCGAGAGGAGCAGGTACATCACCAGTGCCACCACTCACGTGGTGGAGAATCTGTCGCTGTGAGCTAGCCATGGCAGTGTCCCTGCGATACGCCATGTACTGCTCCTTGTGAATATCCACCTTCATGCAGAGCACGTTGCGCTGAAACCAGCAGAGCTTCCTGACGTGGCGCAAAGTGCTAATATCAGAAACGGGCGCCCTGGGTGCAGACTGAGAGCCAGTAGAAGGACCTCCCATAGAGGGACCACCCTCAAAAGGAGCACTCTAAGAAGCAGCAGCAGTCTTCATCTTCCTCTTGACATACAGCTTCTTGACCTTGTGCTCAGCCATGGGTAACTCTGTGTACTCCTTCCTCATCTCATACTTGATGAGCATCATGATATAGGGAGCATAGGGAATGGTGTAGCCACCAATCATAGCAGAGTATAGCTCGTGATAGATGATGTCCATCACATCCACAGTATAGGAGACAGACGGGTCCTCTTCCTCCATGCACTCCTTAGCCAGAATCAGAAGGTTGCATAAAGGAGTGGTGAGAGCATCATTGTTACCGCCACTCGGCACAAGGAAGGATCTGAAAATGCGAACCAGCTGATCATAAAGAGGAAGAAGTCCCTCAAGTCCCCCAATGGTGAATCCAGGGGCATACAGCTCAGCCATGGCCACCTCCCTCCTCGGCCTATCAACCTCATGGACGCGGCCACCAAGAGGAGGGTGATCGCGGTAAGAGTATCCAAGACGACGGGCAAACCTCTCGAAGGATGCTTCACACGCTGTGGACTCAGACATCCACTTGAGGCGGCACACAATATCCTGAGTACTGAACACTAGAGTGGACATAAACTGCATCACAAGCTGTGTGTTGTAGTTGCACTGAGTCTCCATAAGCTTCACTAGTCCAAACCGCTCAACAATACTAGCTGCATCAGCAAATTCCTCCTTGGCCTTGAGAGCGGCAAAGTCAAATGGCTGCATAGCACGGCAAGGATGACGGGGAGTCACAATAGATATCAGCATAGATATAGGACTGCTCCAGATTCCAGAACCGAGGATCAATATTTGCAACACGCGGAGAAAGATAGACATCCTTCTTCCTGAGCTCATTAAAGTCCGGAACAGGAATGTCGGTCTTATAGTTGAGCCGAGCCTTCCTCTTGTTTCTGACAGAAACCTGCTTTTTGCGCTTAGGAATGCGCCTCTCACCCTCATCACCTGTGAACCAAGATAGTAGAAGAATAGCACAAGATGAGTACACTAGTGTCAAACAACAGAAACAATCATGCATAAAAACAATAGAGGAGATTCCAGGAAACAATCGAGGTAGAAATCTGGGAAAGATTAATTTGGGGCTGCCCTAAAATAGTACTGGACATAGCCGGATAATCCGGTTCGAAACTGAACCGGATATTCCGGTTACCCGGATATTCCGGTTCAGTCGTGGACCGGATATTCCGGTAGGTTGCGGAACAGCACCAAATCAATCTAGATCTCAGATTTCAACGAAGATTGTACACAAGTGAATCTAATCTATCGTTTCTAGCATGCAAGAGGACCTCTCCGGAACAAATTCTACCAAGCATAGCCAACAAAAAACGCAAATCCATGGATAGGTAGGGTTATAGCACCAAGATTCAAAAGATTTGAACATTACCGGAGTCCATGGAGAAAGATGCTTGGGTAGAAACGTTCCAAATCACGAGGGGAACGAGATCCGGGCCAAAGCTCCAAGATCCCGCGGAGGAAACGGCCCAGGAGGCCAAGAATCACGGCGGCGGCGTTTTGGGGTGGAGAGGAGCAGATGGGAAAAGGGCAAGAACTGCCCCCCCCCCCCGTCGGGCTCCAGGTTTTATGATGTGCGCCGAACCGGATATTCCGGTTCATACTTGAACCGGATATTCCGGTACAGCCGGATATTCCGGTACAGAACTGGACCGGAAATTCCGACTGCCTCCTGATTCGAAATTTCCTCGTTTTCAAAGGACGACACTAGTGCTTAGAAAAGAAAGGATTTTTGATAGAAAGGCTTAGGATAGATCAACAAACTGAAACTAGTACTTATCCCTCTCAAGAGCAAGAAACAACCAAATAAAATACCAATTGAGTGGGATTTTCCTAGGAAGAACCACTTAGAAGGGAAAAACACACGAAATGCAATGAAATGACAAGTAGAACAACCCAACTAAGATCCAACTCTTCGAAACGAAGAGGTTGGTGGCCTAGGCCACCATGTAAGAGATCATGGTATGCAACCGCGAAGATGTATCTTGGGTGCATTGCCAATTCTCGACATTGAAGCTCACAATTCAACATTAGAAAAAAAGAGATCATAATGAATTTTTGCTTTGGGCATAATGGGGGGAGGGAGAATCCAATGTATTAGGATAACACTCCCCCTATGTCCATGCCTACATCTAAACTCGAATACGTTTCATCTATAGGGGTGTGTGCAAGATAGTCAAGTCAAGCTCCTTGAATCAATCACATTTAGCTCATTCCTCCAGAACAAGAATCTTGCATCATCAAGTGGCTTCGTGAAAATATCCGCAAGATTGTCCTTGGTGGGCACATAAGATAGTTCAATATCCCCTCTTGCCACGTGATCACAGATGAAGTGGTGGCGAATTTCAATGTGCTTCGTCCTTGTGTGTTGCACCGGGTTGTATGCAATCTTGATGGCACTTTCATTGTCACATAAAAGAGGCACTTTGTCCAAATGGACACCATATTCCTTAAGAGTTTGCCTCATCCATAACAGTTGAGTGCATGCACTAGCGGCGGCAACATACTCGGCTTCGGCGGTGGAAAGTTATATGCAATTTTGCTTCTTCGAGGACCAACTTACAAGGGACCTACCAAGAAATTGGCAAGCCCCGGAAGTTGACTTCCTATCATCTTGATCACCAGCCCAATCGGAATCCGTATATCCATTGAGAGAAAATTGTGCCCCCTTTGGGTACCACAAACCAAATCTTGGGGTATGAACCAAATAACGAAAGATCCTATGAACCGCCATTAAATGGCAATCCTTAGGAGCCGCTTGATACCTTGCACACACACCTACACTCAAAACGATATCGGGCCTAGATGCACAAAGAGAGAGCAAAGAACCAATCATAGAACGATAAAGCTTTGGTCCACATCCTTACTCCCTTTTGGATTACGAGAGAGATGACACTTGACTTGCATAGAGATGTCTTGATCTTAGCATCTTGGAAGTTAAACCTCTTGATCATATATTGGGTATACTTGGCTTGAGAAATGAAAGTCCCACGAGCCAATTGCTTGATCTCAAAGCCAAGAAAGAATTTAAGCTCACCCATCATAGACATCTCGAACCTGTCAGTCATAAGCTTAGAGAACTCATTATTGAAAGCTTGGTTAGTTGAGCCAAAGATGATATCGTCCACATAGAGTTGGCATATGAAAATCTCTCCCTTTACTCTCTTGGTGAAGAGAGTGGGGTCAATCTTCCAACTTCGAAACCACGATCATCTAACAACTCCCTAAGGTGGTCATACCAAGCACGAGGTGCTTGTTTGAGACCATAGAGAGCCTTGTCAAGTTTGTAAACGTGGTTAGGAAAGTTGAGATTCTCGAACCCCGGAGGTTGCTTGACATATACCTCCTATTTTAGTGGACCATTCAAGAAAGCACTTTTCACATCCATTTGTTGCAATTTGAAATTATGTGAGGATGCATAAGCAAGGAGGATACGGATGGACTCAAGGCGAGCCACGGGCGCGTAGGTTTCATCAAAGTCAATGCCTTCAACTTGGGTGTAACCTTGAGCGACCAATCTTGCCTTGTTCCTAATGACAATGCCATTCTCATCTTGCTTGTTCTTGAAAATCCACTTGGTGCCAATAACATTGTGGCAATCCTTGGGTTTCTCAACCAATCTCCAAACTTTCTTGCGCTCAAAGTTATTGAGCTCATCATGCATAGCTTCAACCCAATCGGAGTCCTCAAGAGCTTCATACACTTTCTTAGGCTCCACCATAGAGATATGAGCTTGATGCTCACAAAAATGAGCCAATTGCCTTCTTGTAGATCTTCTAGTTTGAACATCCTCCAAGACCTTGTCATCTTGGGCATCAATTTTCTTCAAAGCTCTTCTTATTCTTTTGATGCGACGGGCTTCGATCTCCTCATTATTGCGAGGAGGGATCACTTGATCATCTTGATCATTTGGGTCCCCGTCTTGACCAAATTGGCCTTGATCAACATCATCATCATCAACAATAGTATCTACAACACTTGCTTCATTTTGCGGAGAGGATGAAGAAGAAGGTTGATCTTGGCCTTGACCTTGACTCGCATTAATGAGAGGAGTGGGTACGACTTGCGGAGTCAATTGGCCAATGAGAGGAGGGTCTTGAATATGTTCTTGGTTAGGTGTGAAAGTTGGCTCCTTGGCTTGATCTTCAAATGTAGAGGAGGGCTCCACTTGAGTAGAGCATAATCCTTCTCGAGTCTCCATAAGGTGTCCCTCGATGGGGCGGAAAAATCCCACACCCATCCTTCCTATGGATTCTTGAGGCGTTTCAACATCTACATTTGAAACATGAAATTGCGCCACTTGGGAGCCGTCATTTTCCTCGAAAACCACACTACAAGATTCTATGACAATACGAGAAGTCTTGGCATAGATTCTATAAGTGTGGGATTCGACACCGTAACCAACAAATATACCCTCAATAGTTTTGGATTGAAATTTAGACAACCTAACGCCCTTGATCAAATAGAAACACTTACAACCGAATACTCGGAAGTAGGAGACGTTGGGCTTGTTGCCGGTGAGGATCTCATAAGGGGTCTTGCACAAGCCTTTGCGGATGTAGAGGCGGTTGGAGGAGTGGCATGCGGTGGATATGGACTCGGCCCATAAATATTGGGGAGAAGAGTACTCCCCACATGGTCCTTGCCATATCCAAGAGAGTGCGATTCTTCCTTTCGGCAACACCATTTTGTTGAGGAGTGTAAGTGGCGGAGTATTGGTGACGAATGCCTTCTTCACTAAGAAATTCATTCAATGTATAGTTCTTGAACTCCGAGCCATTATCACTCCTAATAGCCATGATTTGCACATTGTGTTGACGTTGCACTTCGTTGGAGAAGTCGATGATGGTTTGTTGGGTCTCACTTTTGCACTTGAAGAAATAAACTCAAGTGTATCTTGAATATCATCGACAATCACCAAGCAATACTTCTTGCCGCCAAGACTTGCCTCGGGCACGGCACCAAAGAGATCAACATGGAGTAGCTCCAAGATCCTCTTTGATGAAATAATAGTCTTGGCCTTGTGCACAATGTCATGCATCTTCCCTTCAACACACGACCTACAAACGCGATCCTTTGCAAAGGAAACATTTTCTTTTTAGTCCAACAATAAGGCCACTTTTGTGAAGACTTGCAAAGTTCTCATGTTGACATGGGATAGGCGGCGATGCCATAAACCATCCCAAGTCCGCCTTCCCGAAAAGACACATTGCTTGAGTGTTGGTTGACTTCGAAAAGTCCACCACATACAACTCATTTTCAACATGTCCCACGTGAGCGACGTCAAGAGTCTTGCTCCTCAAAAGGACCACAATATCACCATCAAAGAAGACGGAGAGACCCATCTTACTAAGAGAGCGGACGGAAAGTAAATTGTAACCAAGGGATTCGACAAGCATGACGTTCACGATAGTGATATCGGGAGCCACCACAACCTTGCCAAAACCGGATACCTTAGACTTGGGACGAGTCCCATAGGTGACGGTTGCTTGGATGTCATTTGGTCGCAACTCCGTCACAAGTTCTTTGCTTCCGGTCATATGATTAGTGCATCCACTATCAAGAATCCATTTAGTCCCACCGGAAGCATAGTCCTCCGTGGCCTTAGCCATTAAGCACTTGGCATTGCGTTGAGGGAGATCTTCATTGGGGGATTCAAAGAGGGATGACGAAGATGGAGTGGATGCAATAGCTAGAGCGGCCACTTCACTTGTTGTTTCTTCTTCTTCATCACTCCCGGAATCATACTCCTCTTGAGTCAAGAGCACAAACTTGGTGGGGTTTTCTTGTTGAATGGTTTCCTCTTGAAATGAGGTTTCTGTATTCAACCTTGGGCTTGTCCTTAAGAATGAGTTGCCACTATGGTTCTCTCTATTCTTGTAGGGGCACTCCGCAATGAAGTGATACTTGTCTTGGCAATTGAAGCAAGTTCTCACTTTTGAGCCCCATCATCTCCATAACGAGACTTGGTCTTCTCCTCAACATATTTCTTGCCCTTGGGGGGATTGTTCCAAAATTTTGCACGGTAAGAGCAATGAGATCCTTTAGAAACGGGATCATAGTCTTGTTCCTTCATGGAGGCAAAGCTTCTTCACAATCTTCATAATTCTCAACTTCTCTTGACAAAGCCTTGGCCTTCAAAGCAACGGAAGCTCCTTGATGCATTCCAATGGCCCTAGCACGGTTGTCAAGAGCATTCTTGGTTTGCACTTTGTAGGAGCTCAATTCTTGCATGACTTGGGTTGAGGTCATGGTGGAGAAATCATGTCTCCCTTGTGCTCTTCATATCCGTGCCCTCAAAGGCATCACGGCAATTATGTACTTCATCTTGATCCAAGCATCATCAATATGTGTTGCACACCCGCATTAGAGAAAGCGGTGGCAAGAGTTTTGAGTCTTCGATACATGTCAACGTGATCTTCTCCATCACGCATGAAAAATCCTTCGGCCTCATTGGTCAAGGTGTCATAGCGATTTCTTTGCATGCTCTCATTCCCAACAAACATGATGACAAGTGCATCCCATGTTTCTTTGGCGGTGGAGAAGTGTTGAAGATGCGGCATGTGATTGGGGCCCACGGCTTGATGAAGGATGGATAAAGCGGTGTAATTGAGTTGACAATCTACCACCTCTCTTCTTGTGAGATTCTTTGGATCAAATGGCTTGTATCCGTCACGAGTGATCTCCAAGATCTATACAAGAAGAGTTCAAGTGAGTTTCCATATAGTATTGCCATTCACGAAAAGAGTAAGCATCAATTTTAGGTGGATCTCCTCTAGGAATTATATGGGGAAAAGGGACGGGGGGATCGGGAGAATATTGGCCTTCAACGGCATGATATCCTTCCTTTCCACCCGCACCCTTCTTAGCGGATTGTTCGGCGGAAGCAGTTTTAAGTGGTTCACCATCAACTCCTTTCTTGGCACCCTCCGTTTGTTCCGAGGGGATGAGTCGACCACCTCCGGTCCTTTGTCTTTGAGGAATTGTGCCATGAATTGGCGCAACTCATCAAATTTATGTCTATGGATGAGGTCAATGAAGTTCTCAATTCATTGAGATCATCCATGGTCACATTGACATCGGATGGAGTGTCAACCACATCATCTCCCATACTTAAACTCTTAGGCGGTTAAGCCTGATAGAAGAGCCGAGGCTCTGATACCAATTGAAAGTAAAGTATGGGCACCTAGAGGGGGGGTGAATAGGTGCTACGACCAATTTTAAATTTTTCTTGTAGTTTAGGCTTGACAATAAGGTAAATTCTAGATAGTGCAACTAGTGGTGAATTTACCTATATGGCAAGGCAAGCAATTAATGCAACAAGTACGAGTAATAAAGAGAGGGAGGAACGAGGTAACCGATGGAAGCACACGGAGACACGATGTATTTCCGAGTTCCTCCTGTTAAGGGAGTACGCCTCGTTGGAGGGGTGTGAGCTCGCCACGAAGGCCTACTCAACGCCACTAAGGCTTCACCCCTATTCTCGATGAACTCCGCCACAAAGGCCTAGTTCACCTTCCACTATTGAACCCCTTTGAGGCGGGGATCGAATCCTTTACAAACAACTTGGGGCACACACCCACAACTAAATTGGGGGCTCCCAACTCCTCTTGAATCACCAACAAGTAACAAGACGCCTAGGTTCTCCACAAGAGGAAACCCTAGGCAAGATCCCTCAAGCTATAGACGGGGAAATGAAGAACAGCTCGGTGAAGATGTAGATCGGGGCCTTCTCCTTCAATCCTCCAAAGATCTTCAAGATTGGGTGGAGGGATTGGGAGTTATGAGAGATTTGGTGAGTTCTTAAATGCTCATAAATGCTAAGGGGAAGAACTAGATCTTGGGGAAGAAGAGGATGGGTATTTATAGCCCCTCCTCACAACTAGTCGTTGTGCAGGAAAAAGGGTACCGGAATATCCGGTCAGCTTGCTCCACGCAGATCTGCAGAGTTGTACCGGATTATCCGGTTGTTCCGGAATAATCCGGTACAAATAATCCGGTTGACTCGAGTAGCTCCAAGCTTCCAGTCCTTAGCCATTTTTCGCAGCAACCGGAATATCCGGTCCAGGATGAATAATCCGGACCAAATAATCCGGTTCACTTCTGAGAGCGAAACTTCCAGTCCTTAGCAGTTTTGCGCAGCAACCGGAATATCCGGTCCAGGATGAATAATCCGGACCAAATAATCCGGTTCACTTCTGAGAGCAAAACTTCCAGTCCTTAGCAGTTTTGCGCAGCAACCGGAATATCCGGTCCAGGATGAATAATCCGGACCAAATAATCCGGTTCACTTCTGAGAGCAAAACTTCCAGTCCTTAGCAGTTTTTCGCGCACCTTCAAGAGCAACCGGAATATCCGGTCCAGGATGAATAATCCGGTCCGAATAATCTGGTTGAGTTCTGTCCCAAAACTCTCAGACCAATCTTCACCGACTTTTTGGTGATCGATGCCGATGTTAGGTATAACACCTGCACGCTAAACACCTCGATAAATAATGTACTTAGTATTGTTAACTAACACACAAAACACTGGGAAAATGAAATGCACTTTCAGCAACCCACAAGACAGAAGGAACTATCACAGGAAGATATCCAAGCAGATTATTTAGAGTGATCTAGAAGGGCTACTCTAAACTGTTATAAGAGTATTTGGGAAACTCTTATATCCTCATATGATCTTATTAACACTCTTGAAATAGTGTGATATTCCAATGTTAGTGTTATATAGAAGTAGTTTGGTAACAAGACTAATTACCTTGTTAACAGATCACTTTTGTATACTCAAACAATTGAGTGTCATTCACAAACAAAAAGAAGGTTGAATAACCTAGTACATCTCAGTCTCTTGTATATGAAAAGTAATTTGAGGACAAGCCTGCAAACTTGTCAACAGATTCTTCTTCTATGCTTAAGGCTAATTGATGTCATAAAACAAACTCACCTGCTTTTATAATCATCTAAGTAAAATCTTTGCTTGGAATAACTGGTTGTTTTCACCATAAGGGTGAGATAGTTGAAGATGGAATCCAAGAACTAATATTTCTTGCAAATGACAAAGGCAGTACCAGAAGACTAGTAGCAACTAAAGAGAAGACCATCTAGCAACAGAATACCACAAGAAGCAACACTGCCTCAGAAAGGAATCATAAGAAATTATCCAGTAATCATTAGGATATAATAGAGAACCAATAACCTCTGTCAAGCTCATCAGAGATGAGGAACTCATAATAATATCTTTAATGAAACAACTATCAAGTATGGGATAATAACAAGACATTACATCCACATGTTTAAAACCTTGTTTAAAACCTTGTTTTCCAAATCCTTTTCACATGTAAGACTAACAGATGATAACAAAAACTCATCTATATATAACCATGTAAATGATTACATGATTTAAAACAACCTTAGATATTATCCACAAATTGAAACCTATGTGGAAAACAAGTAAATAAGATTCGAAAACCACACATGTTTTCCATTTGATCAAGTACTGAAAACATCAAACATAGAATACACAAACCTCAGTAAAGTGTCAACCAAACTTGCTAAGAGTTTCAATTAGGAAATAACAAAGCTTCATAAAAAGAAAACAAGTTCTTTCACAAATTAAAAATCATCTGGTATGACTTGGAGTGATATTTCATAACTGGTGAAGTTTCCATAATAGATAAAAACACTACTCACTAATGTTACCAAACTATTTTCTATAAGGGATTATACCTAAAATTGTCCAATTATGATACACCACCTTGGTATCACAAAGTTTGGAGTGTGTACTTTTATTAAATATGCTTTAGCATAATTTTTAAACTATTAAATAAATTAAAAGAGGAGAAAACAACAAAATCACTTAATCTCGCACCCTAAATAAAAAATACAAACATTATTCAATTTCACCAAAAAAAACATGGTGAGGTTGAAAATTTGATGAGCTTTCCAAATATAGTTTTTAATAATATTTAGGTTCACAAAAAAGCCCAGAAAACAAGCTTTTCTTCTCAGTTTTAAGTAACAGAAGGACCAAAATGTAATTACTGGAAATTGTAGGGGGTTATCGAAATGTGGATTTTCTTTTTCTTTCTTCAACCTCTAGCCAGAAGGCCAGAGGCGTGCGACCGCCTCCGACATCGCCGTGCCACCTCCTCTCCGACCGCTTCCGGGGAAGGATAAGTACCCGACCCCGACGCTGTGGCCCTCTTCTTCTCTCTCCCTCGCCCACTCTCTGTCTCTCCCTCTAAACACGAAGAAAAACCTAACCCTAGCCCGTATGGCCTCCGCTCTTCGCCATCGTCTCCGTCCACGGCAAGCCTCCCCGAGGCCATCATCGGATGCGCCTGGATCCCCTCTACCTCCACGCTGAGTCTCGCAAGTCGGGAAGATCGGAGTACGGAGAATTTCTCCGTTCCCTTTCCTCTCTTTTCCGGCCGCCGCGGAAGCGCACCGTCGCGGTGGAGCTCCTCGTGCGCAATCGTCTACACCAACACACTCCTGGTGAGCTGCTACACCTCTGGGTGCATTCGCTTTCGAGATTCATGCATGGAATCGGTCAATCGCCGAGCACCGCCAGTCGCCGCCGTGTTCGTGCTCGCCGGAACCTTTCCGGTGACCATTCGGTCATACCGCGGTCACCCACACACTCCCCTTGATCTCCTCTATCTCCTAGTACCAACCTCGGGGTCTAATTCGAATCCATTGTCCCGATTGGAATCCAACAGAGAAGAAATCCTCTGGGATGATGCGGTCATGACGTCATGGAAGAATTTCGTTTTCTTTTTCTTTAATTTTTGATTTAAAATTAGAACTGACACGTGGGTCCCACCTGTCAATTTAAATAGTGGCGGAAAAAGAATAAATCTTATTAGTTCAATAACTTTTAATCTAATAATCAGAAAAATATAAATAAAATATGGAATTGTTCAGAAAAATATAATCTAAATGATTATCAACTTTCTAAAATATTTGATAAAGTTTAAAAATTAATATTTTCTTTAATTAAATTAAATCATTTAAAATTGAGAAAAATAGGAAATAATTCATAAAATCAGAAAAATACAAGTTATATACCAAAATGATCCAAATGACAAATGCAACTCATATATGGTGTTTTCATGGTCATTTGACCAAGTTTTCATGTGTGCAACATTTGCCTAGTCATTTAATTCATTTAAAATTAATAAATTAATATCTTATTCAAATCTTTTCAGAAAAAAATTCAAATGATATACCAAATTAAAGAGAAAAAGATTTCCAACTCAAATATGACAAACATAAAACATTATGTTTAAGTTATAATCTTGTTTCCAAAAGTTTAGTGAAATTCAATAGTGTTCCATTACAACCAGAAAACAATTACCACAACAGTATTTCCATTATTAATAAAACCCTAGTGTTTTCACACTTACTAAACCTATCATCACAAGTTATTAGTAAGTTATGTGATGATAGATTTAGTTGTAGTAGTTAATCATTTTTCAACTAAAACCTTTTTCAATAACTCTACACTTTTGAACATAAAATCAAATATGTGTATTATCTTGTCAACGATTGTTTTCCACATGTTATTGTTTTCTCGTTTAATCATGTGATAACTATTTATAACCTAAACATAATAACAATTGTGTGGTAAGTAAAAGTGAAACCCATGTAAGTCTAAAACCAGTAATAACAACATCACCACAAATAACAAAACAATTCACCTAAAACTCTTGTGAATAAGTTATCGTATTAAACATGGCTTACACTTGTAAGCTGGGGTGTTCTCCAGGGTATTTCACGATGCATCTCATTACTATGCATGTATCATCCTTGCCATTGTTTTATGTAGTCCTTACTAGGACTACTTTGCTATCTTTCAGATGTCGGGATTTCCTACGAGACCCTCGAACCCGAAGACATGAAGTATTATGGTTATTTCAATCTCAGGCAAGTTCATCACTTGCTCATGTCCTTTGAACTATCTCATAACAACTATTTTCAAAACCCTATCGTAAAACCACCACCTCTCAAAAGAATGCATGATCCTATTTTCTAGAATAATATAACTAATTGAATGACTACCCGAGTGGTAGTGTTCTGTTTGGTGGGCGGATGGAGCCATGGTAAGATGAATAGGTCTAAGGAAGGTTCCATCTGCATGGGAAAGTATTACCTAGGATTAATCACAACTGCCGTCAGGATTCTTGCGCCATAAATTCGCGTTAACCATGGGTCTTCTATGGGGGGAGTAAGTCAGCTGTGATCTTTTCTCGTTCGCATGTCAACGGGCTGCCAGAGACGTACGCTGTAGGTCTTGCGGGACTACATGCACATGGGTGGGATCCCTTAATTCCCACGGACTCTGTGGGTCTATGATGGTCTGCCATGGGCGCGTAGATATCCATCGTGAGGGGTTGAATCGGGCGTTCAACCTGCTGGCAGAAACGGGTGGGCATGCATTGTGCGGAGAAGCACGGTTTGGCTGGGACCAACAACCGGGCCCCACACCTGAGTGGGAGTGGACAGGATCTCGAGCCTGGTTGTGCAACATGGTCTTGGTCGTCCATGGGTAAAGTAACGCACCTCTCTAGAGTGTAAAAGGATGTGGCATGTTACCCCTTGTTCCGGGAAGGGGCTGCGAACGCCGCAGGAAAGGCAACTCCATGAAAGTTCTAATCCTGTGAAGATCTGGCGGGCATAGTCTTCAGAATTAAAAGCAACCTCTTGAAGAAAGATTAACAAAAACCTTGCATTAGCTTATGACTCTTCTGAGTCTAAAGCTGCAGTTAGTGCATCAAACTATCCCCTATATATCATGAACTTGCTGAGTAACGCTCGTTACTCATTCCTTCCCGTTTGACCCCTGCTTAGAGTTGAAGCCTGAGGGAAGTCGTCATCGTGAAGTCATCACTACCTCATGAAGCCAGATGGAGTCATATCTTACTTAGTCAGGAAAGCATCGTCATCAACAACGCTGATGGAGGAGAAGCTATCAAGGTGTAGGTGGAGTCCATTCTCGGACGTAGTTGCTCAAGCCATAGATTAGGGCTGACATCAGCCATAGTAGATTTAGTTCTGAGCTAGAGTTCTTCTCCAGCTTGGATCTTCGAATTGCTTCTTCTGATGTTCATTCGTATGAGATCTTCTTGATTCGTCAAAGAGATTCTCAGGATTTTGTAATGAAGTTTGTATCCTATAGTTTTGCCTGGTCCCGCTGTGTTTCTGTTGTACTACTCTGAGGGATGTAATATTCACGGATAAGTCCTTCTGTGAGTATTATGTCATCGACTTGCACACTACACATGCAGTGGTGTGCTGGGTCACCTCAGATGGTATCAGAACGAAGCGACCTTAGGTCTAAAACCTTTTAGTAGATCTGTAGGTTGGTAAAGATTATAGGAAGCCATCTCATCTAAACCACATTTCCTACAACTATGATGATCATCCATTTGAGAATGATACAATCATACTTGTATAGAAGCATCTTACTCAACTTGAGTAAAGATACTTATCTATTTTCTTAATACCTAGGTATGAATAGTTAGAAGCTTAGTAAGTACTAGTATCATTTAGAAAAGGAATTCTGACACAGTCAGAGATGATTAAGTCAAAGGGATGATTACCCCATTCTATGAATGCATAGGATGGAGTAGAACATGGTATTGAGTTAGTATAGGAGTCATCAAGAATGGACGCTGAGAATCATTAAGAGTTATTAAAACTTTGGTAACTATGGGGTATATACCATATCCTCAGTTATCAAGTCTAGAGGTGAATCACCATCGTATAGTATAGAATTAGGAGAAGGCATAAACATTGATGGAAGCCACATTACTACTCCTACGATGTGATCAACAACATGAAGGATCAACAGATGCCATGAGAAGTTTATCGTAATCAAGATGAAGTAAATCAATTGACATGGTACTCAGTCCTAGATGTAACCAAGTTAGAAAACAACTACGATAGGATTATTTTGTCTTGGTTTATTCCATTGCAGTAAGGCATGCAATTGGAGTAATTACCTAGGCAAAGAGTGCTTGTGTTGAATATGATTACAAGGTAATATATACCTACTTGTAGTGTATAGCATTTAAGAGCCTTGGTACATGAGATGTTTTACTCAAAGTACTGTTATTTCACAGGCTTTTGATGCATGAGTGATAAATGCATTTGGGCATCTTATTTGGATTTTTGATTGACTAGATCCGTACATGAAGATTGAACTTGATGTGCAAATGCATGTGCAAACACTGAGTTCTATCTTGATGTTACCGCTCTAGAGGGTATAGGATTAGTATGAGAGTGGTCTGAAAATTTCAGATGATTGGAGAAACTACCAAAGCTCTGAAAGACCAGAAAGCCAAGAAGGCAGAAATCAAGGAAGCATTGATGGGAATGGACCACATTCCACAATTTTCTTGGAGTTGGTGAGACACCTCATTAACACATGGAGATATACAACAAGTGGTGAGAAGGAAAACACATGAGTAGTTATATCTTAGAAGGAAACATGTAGAAGTTCGATAAATAAACTCATAGAGTCATCCCATAGAAGTTGAAACCCAATGATATAGAAGGACCATAGGAAGTAATCAGTGGAATAGGTTATAGTAACCTATTGGAAAGAGTTAAAACTCGAGGAAACTCGAAGATATTTTCACTAATAAGTAAGTCTAAATCAATGTACACTACGATGTACAAGTTTCTTTGCGCAGTATTCCTCTTGATACCATTAGCTTGAACCAAATGGAGTCCTAAACATAGACAATATCCAGTG
Organism: Alopecurus myosuroides; assembly: GCA_028641055.1. Taxonomy (NCBI): domain Eukaryota; kingdom Viridiplantae; phylum Streptophyta; class Magnoliopsida; order Poales; family Poaceae; genus Alopecurus; species Alopecurus myosuroides. The sequence goes on from JAPCYS010004033.1 coordinate 16,790, forward strand.
TACCGGAAGAATTTTATTGGTTATTCATCACTTGGTGGACATACCAAATGTTCTTCAGAAAGTTATGAGAGATAGGAAACCATACTTATTCATCGAAGAACGAAACTTGGTATCCACTATGTGGTGGAAATATCACGTGTTCTTTGTGAGACCGTTAGGAAGGCCTAGTAACAAAAACAGAGTTGCCATAGCAACATGTTAAATAATAGATCATTACGCAAGACAGTGGAAGGTGAACAAACCAGACAAGAGGCTACACATGCCAAGGTCAACACAAGAAACAGATATGAAGATTCAACGGTCTACAGAAGTTCTCTCTACCTATCTTTACGTGAGAGAGATTGAACTTCGGGACGAAGTTCTTGTTAAGGGGGAGATACTGTAACATCCCAGTGTTTGGGAGGTTATAAGGATCTAAATTTAATATGTGCATTTGCAAAGCATGCATCTAAAAGTATGGGAAATTTTGGCGCGAAAGTTTAAACAAAGCAAAGTGACCAAAGTTTCACTTGACATGATGAAATAGTTCTAGTTCATCTAGTCAAGAGTACATTTGGAGTGATCTTTATAACAAGTATCTTAAGAAACCAAATCACTTGATAATACCAACCATAATTGGTTATGATAAAAAACAAACTATCAACAACCTTAACCACAAGTCTATAAGTGACTTGGAATAATTCATTAGATATCTACAACTCAAAGAGGGGTGAGTACCCAAATCACACAACTGATAATCATACTTCCATCAATGAGTAATACTCCCTCCGGTCCATATTAAGTGTCGTAAGAAGTGAGCTTCGTGTGTACAAGTTTATAGCTAGACTACCGACACTTATTTAGGATCGGAGGGACTACATAATTGAACCATCTCATCAATAGAGGAGTTATGACCTCTCAAACAAGACCTCCTTAAGATATCAACCATTCACAAAACATCTTCCCTAATTATTGAGTACTTACTATATGAACCTTCACAAGTAAAAAACCAAAGTTTAATAGAACTCAAATCATACAGACAGGTGTTAACTCAAAAACCACAAGTGGAAAATGACATAATAATGGTATTATCGTATTTATCGAATATGTACATATCTCACCAACTATAAAAGAAGTACCTAAGGGAAGAATCAAATCTTCTTCAACCACTCTTAAAACCTTGATCACCACATATGATCTTTCCAAACCTCTATGTCTGTATCATGAATACAAATGAATAATATAAAATAACAACATGACACCCTGAGTAACCAATTAAAAACCATGATCAAAGTCTTTAAGCTCAATCACTTTCACATGCTCATTGTTTTAATCATCTTAAGCGAGTGATCATATGAAAGCTCAACACATCAAGGAACCATTTGATCAACTTATTATCTTAAGTTATCATACCATTAGCATTCCACACTCCTATTCAAATTCAACAATTCAACAACTAAATTATCTATGTATACAACCAATGGATAACAACAAGTATAACCTCCATTAGAAGAATTGAAATTGAGAGCTAAGTAAAACTAATCATGTATTAGACAAGTACATATCTTTTGGGAAATAAAACAAGAAGTATATGGAAGGATAATAAACGCATGAACTAACTCTTAAAATCAAGATCTTTCTATTTTGTCTAAATTATCTTGTTTCCCAATCTTCTCTAAGACATTCTGCAAGAGAAGCAACCCACAAGACAGAAGGAACTATCACAGGAAGATATCCAAGCAGATTATTTAGAGTGATCTAGAAGGGCTACTCTAAACTGTTATAAGAGTATTTGGGAAACTCTTATATCCTCATATGATCTTATTAACACTCTTGAAATAGTGTGATATTCCAATGTTAGTGTTATATAGAAGTAGTTTGGTAACAAGACTAATTACCTTGTTAACAGATCACTTTTGTATACTAAAACAATTGAGTGTCATTCACAAACAAACAGAAGGTTGAATAACCTAGTACATCTCAGTCTCTTGTATATGAAAAGTAATTTGAGGACAAGCCTGCAAACGTGTCAACAGATTCTTCTTCTATGCTTAAGGCTAATTGATGTCATAAAACAAACTTACCTGCTTTTATAATCATCTAAGTAAAATCTTTGCTTGGAATTACTGGTTGTTTTCACCATAAGGGTGAGATAGTTGAAGATGGAATCCAAGAACTAATATTTCTTGCAAATGACAAAGGCAGTACCAGAAGACTAGTAGAAACTAAAGAGAAGACCATCAAGCAACAGAAGACCACAAGAAGCAACACTGCCTCAGAAAGGAATCATAAGAAATTATCCAGTAATCATTAGGATATAATAGAGAACCAATAACCTCTGTCAAGCTCATCAGAGATGAGGAACTCATAATAATATATTTAATGAAACAACTATCAAGTATGGGATAATAACAAGGCATTACATCCACATGTTTAAAACCTTGTTTTCCAAATCCTTTTCACATGTAAGACTAACAGATGATAACAGAAACTCATCTATATATAACCATGTAAATGATTACATGTTTTAAAACAACCTTAGATATTATCCACAAATTGAAACCTATGTGGAAAACAAGTAAATAAGATTCCAAAACCACACATGTTTTCCATTTGATCAAGTACTGAAAACAGCAAACATAGAATACACAAACCTCAGTAAAGTGTCAACCAAACTTGCTAGGAGTTTCAATTAGGAAATAACAAAGCCTCATAAAAATAAAACAAGTTCTTTCACAAATTAAAAATCATATGGTATGACTTGGAGTGATATTTCATAACTGGTGAATTTTCCATAATAGAAAAACACTACTCACTAATGTTACCGAACTATTTTCTATAAGGGATTATACCTAAAATTGTCCAATTATGATACACCACCTTGGTATCCACAAGTTAGGAGTGTGTACTTTTATTAAATATGCTTTAGCATAATTTTAAAGCTATTAAATAAATTAAAAGAGGAGAAAACAACAAAATCACTTAATATCGCACCCTAAATAAAAAATACAAAAATTATTCAATTTCACCAAAACAAAACATGGTGAGGTTGAAAATTTGATGAGCTTTCCAAATATATTTTTTAATAATTTTTAGGTTCACAAAAAAGACCAGAAAACAAGCTTTTCTTCTCAGCTTTAAGTAACAGAAGGACCAAAATGTAATTACTGGAAATTGTAGGGGGTTATCGAAATGTGGATTTTCTTTTTCTTTCTTCAAAGTCTGGCCAGAAGGCCAGAGGCGTGTGACCGCCTCCGACATCGCCGTGCCACCTCCTCTCCGACCGCTTCCGGGGAAGGATAAGTACCCGACCCCGACGTTGTGGCCCTCTTCTTCTCTCTCCCTCATTCACTCTCTGTCTCTCCCTCTAAACACGAAGAAAAACCTAACCCTAGCCCGTACGGCCTCCGCTCGTCTCCATCGTCTCCGTCCACGGCAAGCCTCCCCGAGGCCATCATCGGATGCGCCTGGATCCCCTCTACCTCCACGCTGAGTCTCGCAAGTCGGGCAGATCGGAGTACGGAGAATTTCTCCGTTCCCTTTCCTCTCTGTTCCGGCCGCCGCGGAAGCGCACCGTCGCAGTGGAGCTCCTCGTGCGCAATCGTCTACACCAGCACACTCCTGGTGAGCTGCTGCACCTCTGTGTGCATTCGCTTTCGAGATTCATGCATGGAATCGGTCAATCGCCGAGCACCGCCGGTCGCCGCCGTGTTCGTGCTCGCCGGCACAGTTTCGGTGACCATTCGGTCATACCGCGGTCACCCACACACTCCCCTTGATCTCCTCTATCTCCTAGTACCAACCTCGGGGTCTAATTCGAATCCATTGTCCCGATTGGAATCCAACAGAGAAGAAATCCTCTGGGATGATGCGGTCATGACGTCATGGAAGAATTTATTTTTCTTTTTCTTTAATTTTTGATTTAAAATTAGAACTGACAGGTGGGTCCCACCTGTCAATTTAAATAGTGGCAGAAAAAGAATAAATCTTATTAATTCAATAACTTTTAATCTAATAATCAGAAAAATATAAATAAAATATGGAATTGTTCAGAAAAATATAATCTAAATGATTATCAACTTTTTAAAAATATTTGATAAAGTTTAAAAATTAATATTGTCTTTAGTTAAATTAAATCATTTAAAATTGAGAAAAATAGGAAATAATTCATAAAATCAGAAAAAGACAAGTTATATACCAAAATGATCCAAATGACAAATGCAACTCATATATGGTGTTTTCATGGTCATTTGACCAAGTTTTCATGTATGCAACATTTGCCTAGTCATTTAATTCATTTAAAATTAATAAATTAATATCTTATTTAAATCTTTTCAGAAAAAATTCAAATGATATACCAAATTAAAGAGAAAAAGATTTCCAAATCAAATATGACAAACATAAAACATTATGTTTAAGTTATAATCTTGTTTCCAAAAGTTTAGTGAAATTCAATAGTGTTCCATTACAACCAGAAAACAATTACCACAACGGTATTTCCATTATTACTAAAACCCTAGTGTTTTCACACTTACTAAACCTATCATCACAAGTTATTAGTAAGTTATGTGATGATAGAGTTAGTTGTAGTAGTTAATCGTTTTTCAACTAAAACCTTTTTGAATAACTCTACACTTTTGAACATAAAATCAAATATGTGTATTATCTTGTCAACGATTGTTTTCCACATGTTATTGTTTTCTCGTTTAATCATGTGATAAATATTTATAACCTAAACATAATAACAATTGTGTGGTAAGTAAAAGTGAAACCCATGTAAGTCTAAAACCAGTAATAACAACATCACCACAATTAACAAAATAATTCACCTAAAACTCTTGTGAATAAGTTATCGTATTAAACATGGCTTACACTTGTAAGCTGGGGTGTTCTCCAGGGTATTTCACGATGCATCTCATTACTATGAATGTATCATCCTTGCCATTGTTTTATGTAGTCCTTACCAGGACAACTTTGCTATCTTTCAGATGTCGGGATTTCCTACGAGACCCTCGAACCCGAAGACATGAAGTATTATGGTTATTTCAATCTCAGGCAAGTTCAACACTTGCTCATGTCCTTTGAACTATCTCATAACAACTATTTTCAAAACCCTATCGTAATACCACCACCTCTCAAAAGAATGCATGATCCTATTTTCTAGAATAATATAACTAATTGAATGACTACCCGAGTGGTAGTGTTCTGTTTGGTGTGCGGATGGAGCCATGGTAAGATGAATAGGTCTAAGGAAGGTTCCATCTGCATGGGAAAGTATTACCTAGGATTAATCACAACTGCCGTCAGGATTCTTGCGCCGTAAATTCGCGTTAACCATGGGTCTTCTATGGGGGTAGTAAGTCAGCTGTGATCTTTTCTCGTTCGCATGTCAACGGGCTGCCAGAGACGTACGCTGTAGGTCTTGCGGGACTACATGCACATGGGTGGGATCCCTTAATTCCCACGGACTCTGCGGGTCTATGATGGTCTGCCAGGGACGCGTAGATATCCATCGTGAGGGGTGGAATCAGGCGTTCAACCTGCTGGCAGAAACGGGTGGGCATGCGTTGTGCCGAGAAGCACGGTTTGGCTTGGACCAACAACCGGGTCCCACACCTGAGTGGGAGTGGACAGGATCTCGAGCCTGGTTGTGCAACATGGTCTTGGTCGTCCATGGGTAAAGTAATGCACCTCTGCAGAGTGTAAAAGGATGTGGCATGTTACCCCTTGTTCCGGGAAGGGGCTGCGAACGCCGCAGGAAAGGCAACTCCATGAAAGTTCTAATCCTGTGAAGATCTGGCGGGCATAGTCTTCAGAATTAAAAGCAACCTCTTGAAGAAAGATTAACAAAAACCTTGCATTAGCTTATGACTCTTCTGAGTCTAAAGCTGCAGTTAGTGCATCAAACTATCCCCTATATATCATGAACTTGCTGAGTAACGCTCGTTACTCATTCGTTCCCGTTTGACCCCTGCTTAGAGTTGAAGCCTGAGGGAAGTCATCATCGTGAAGCCATCACTACCTTATGAAGCCAGATGGAGTCATATCTTACTTAGTCAGGAAAGCATCGTCATCAACAACGCTGATGGAGGAGAAGCTATCAAGGTGTAGGTGGAGTCCATTCTCGGACGTAGTTGCTCAAGCCATAGATTACGGCTGACATGAGCCATAGTAGATTTAGTTCTGAGCTAGAGTTCTTCTCCAGTTTGGATCTTCGAATTGCTTCTTCTGATGTTCATTCGTATGAGATCTTCTTGATTCATCAAAGAGATTCTCAGTATTTTGTAATGAAGTTTGTATCCTATAGTTTTGCCTGGTTCCGCTGTGTTTCTGTTGTACTACTCTGAGGGATGTAATATTCACGGATAAGTCCTTCTGTGAGTATTATTTGGGTTTCTGGGGGGCCGACTGGTGCGAAAACGGCGCTATTCGCCGCTTCCGGCGCTAAAAAGGCCGCCAGGTGGCTGGGGGGTGGGGGGGGGGGGCGACTGGTTGCAA